>RQTK01000215.1:380033-442667 GCA_003991915.1 Elysia chlorotica | reverse complement strand
TTTTCCTATCATACCTTACAAACACACCACAAGCGGTGGCCATAAATGGAAACTTGTCTGGTTTTAAAACTCTCAGTTTTGGTGTTCCACAGGGCTCGGTCCTTGGTCCTATTCTCTATACTCTCTATGTAAGACCTCTTTCCAACGCCATTAGACCCCTTCAAATTAGTAATCAAAATTAAAAGAGAGCGGCCAGAATTGTATTGAGATTAAATAAGGGGTCTAATGGCGTTGGAAAGAGGTCTTACATAGAGAGTATAGAGAATAGGACCAAGGACCGAGCCCTGTGGAACACCAAAACTGAGAGTTTTAAAACCAGACAAGTTTCCATTTATGGCCACCGCTTGTGGTGTGTTTGTAAGGTATGATTGAAACCACTTCAACAGGACTCCGCCTAACCCAAAATCGGCGCTAGGTCGATGAAAAAGAATTGGTCGATCGTGTCTAATGCTGCTGAGAGTGAGAGATATAATAATGTTAACAATGATACGTGTCCTGCATCACTAGATAATAATTGATCATTAGTTATTCACAGTAATGCAGTTTCGGTGCTGTGCTACTTCATATAATCTGGATTTTAGGGGAGGGAGACCACTGGATAAATTATGAGTATATCTGAATTTTTGTTTGTTTTTTTTTTCGTTTTTTAGATATGTTTCCACAGTGGTAGAGAAAGGCTTTCAACGAAAATGGTTGAACAATGATTGCACTTTGTGGGATTAGAACCCTTGACTATAGATGCAGCGGCAACAAATCGCCTTGCCACTTATAGCGAGCATGGTTATACCACTTGACCTTGAGCATAATGGTTCTAATTCCACAAAGTGCAATCATTGTTCGACCATTTTCATTAAAAGCCTACCTCTAACACTGCGGTCACATTTTACTTATCTGAACGACCCAACCAGTTACATTGGATGAATTTGGACAAATAATCTGCCGATCATCTAACTCGAACCGCGGACCTTCCGACCAACGCTCTACCACTTGAGCCAGTTCACTATAATCACCCAATCGACCTCTTTTGGCAAATTGCATTTCAGCCATTTGGTCATTGAGCGAGTAGGTGTAAACGTCAGTGGTTTAATCATGGATGACTACGTCTAAAACAATTAAATGATCTGTCATTGTGCTTTTTTAATAATTATAATTTTATACAAAAAAACGTCCTCATAATTAAATGTAAAGTAAAGTAAAAAACCCGAGAGAGGTGCAGCTTAAGAAGATCTATTTTTGTTTTACCAAATGTTAAGGTGTTAAGCAGATATTTGTAAGAAAAACAAAACAAAAACAAAATATGCAAGATAATGAATCTGGTTAGATCAGTGATTAAATATTTTGCATTCTTATCTTTACGTCATTTTTCTTAATGATTGGCGCGATATGACTCTTCTGAAATAACCAAGAAACGGCAAATATTTGTTAGAGTTCATCATCTTTCTTGAGGTTGGATGCCATGGCCTTACATCTTTCTCCTTTGAGCGCAATCTCGCAGCACTCGATTTTCATTCCAGTGAGTCCACATTCTTGACCCTTTCAACTTATCCGCCTCCTTCATCTACCTGTTATGCCTTCCACCATACCCTCTACGATCTTCTTCTGCAATGAACCGTGCTTTCTTACATGTCCGAAATGTTAAATTTTTTTTCTCTTCAACTGTTTTTGCTTGATTTTTACCACTTCTAGTACTTCAAGACTTGTTTTCTTTTCTTTCCAAGAGACTCTTTTTATTCTTCTATAAATCTACATCTCTAACGCATTTTTCCTCTTTCAATATCCGCAGTCAGTCCAAGTTTCACACCCTCACATAAATATCGACCAAATACATTTGCTTAGTCTTAGTCTTGTTTGAAATGATACACTTGAACTAGTAATGATCTGCTTTAGTTTAAACAAATTTTTTTGCCATTCCTATCCTTTCCTTTATTTGTCTCATTTTTTTCATCTTCTGTTATTAGTTGGTCCAAATAAGAAAACAACTTTGAACTTGTTCCACTCTTTTTCCGTCAATAATATTTTCTATAACTAATTAGTACTTGATGAGAGACAAAAACTCGGAACTTACTAGTAAATTGTATGATAGATTACACTCTCCAAATTTCTAATTTATTAAGTTCTCATCATGTACAGTTGATCACAAATAAGTTCTATATGTCAATACAATAACAGAAAGACAATGTATAGATGTTTAATCTTTATTATGTTTTTTTTTTCATTTTTTTTCATGTTATGACAATTTTACATGATCAATGTTAAAATTTACTTTAGCATGTTGTCAATAACAGTAACTTTTAAAATGCATAAATATAAAATTATAAGTATGTACTTCATATTGTTAAAATCTTTTTTTTTTAATCATGACTCAGTGGTACCACATTATAGACAAATTCCAACAGGATTCAAAATGACAGAAACACAATCATAGTAAGGATGCAACACAAACCAACAATATCACTGCAGTGAAAAATCTGTACAAGCAAAATGTTACACATATGTAGTATTCACAAAATATGCCCAACACATGGCAGATCATGAAACTTATTTGATTATTTAATTGTGATAATTTTAAGATTATTGGTGGTTCAAAGTTCAAGTTAAAAATACATTGCCACGTTGCCTAGCCAAGGATTCCTGACATACACTCAGAAAATAAAAACTGCTGAAAATACATTCATGATTATTATTTGGCAATGTTTAAAAAGGGACATTATGCAATTATTATGATGACTTTTAGTTAAATGCCATGGATTTGGTATTGACTTAACACGTCCCTCAACCCACCCACCCCCCATAAAAAATACATATTGGGTTGAACAATAGCATTTTTGAAAAACTGATGTGATAAGACAGAAAGAAAAGAAATAAAAGAAACAGGTGGTTCAACATATCCAATAGTAGATTGTATTGTCTGTAAGAATCACACTTGTATCCTATTCTAACAGCTACAAGTCTTGCATTTCTTTTTTCAAGTGTGGATTCAAATCATTAAACGCTGCAATTCTTATGTCAAGATATTAAAATTGAATTTTTTTTACCGTGTGAATAATTGTTTGAATTTGTTCCAACTGCATTAAGTCATCTTTAAAATCTATCTTCATTGTAAAAAGCTTGAAGTGTTTGGAAATAGTCATTTGTTCATTGGTGTGAAGGTACACAAGGAATCGGGAATACTCAAGAAAGAGAATTTTTTTTCAGGCAAAAGTATCATAATGGTCAACAAACTTTAAATTGGGGTGATCAGTAAATAACAATGCAAATACATGTTCAATCACCACACACATACAAAATAAATAAATACAAAATTGTGACCCAAGAACTTTGTTTACTCTGCTTCCTCACCATACTGGGCACATAAGATTACATGCATGTACATGAATGATGAATATTACTTATTTATATTAGTCTGCGCACATGACCACAACAAACCACAGTGGTCCAAGACTGGGCTCAAATATCACATGGCCATCAAATCAAGCCTGTGATTAAGTGATGCCAACTGAATTATTATTTTCTACAGAATCTTAAACAAAGCATAACTTCTTCACGGGACTTTATTGAACTACTTGCCAACTTTTTTTGAATAACTGAAAATCCGTAAATTCCCTGAAAATTGGCATCCCTGTGAGATTGGACTGCTTGATTTGCATGGGAATTCAGCCCAGCATGGGTTAAAACTTGAAGTGGACCTTATTATAGCCTGTGACCAATGCTCAACAAGTTCCAGTTAATCGAGCTGCTCAGAATATATTGAACCTACCCACAACTTGCTACTTAAGTACATGTATAATCAGTAGCACAGATGGTGTGAGAAGCTTAAGTCAAATTTTTCGTCAAAGCAATTGCTCTCAATTCCTTCCTGCTTCTTGTTTGCGAACATTGGGGTACAGTGAGGGTGAAATCACAAGATATCTTTTTACCTAATATGAGATTCGTGAAAAACATAGAAAAACAACCCTAGTCTATATGATAAATAAAAACAATTTTTTTCTCGAAACGATCAAATAGTTTCAGAATGCAAGAGTCTCTTTGACACTGACAGATAGTTGTGTTTTATACATCAAAAGTAGAACTAAAAAGAAAAAAGATGTGTGTGTTTATAAAATATTAGTGCAAATACAAAATGTAACTTATGTTTGAAAAGGTTTAAGGGCATAAATAATTGTGACAAAATTCACAAGTAAGCCACTATCTATTGGATGTGACAGTGTAATGTTTTAAGTTTTCTAATGTTTCTATTGGGTCAAGATGATTTGTACTCTGCTGTAGGTTCAAGTATGCTCATGAAGCAATAGGAGTGAGTAAAGTTAATAGGTGCTACATAAAAATTATTTTAGTTAGAACTTAAAAGCTTGCCAACTCAGTTTTTAAAAATTAGATCTACTTCAGAAATGTTTCAGCTTGCTGAATTCTCGTGTCTTCTAACAATGTGGTATAACTTTTTGTGAAATATCATTCCTAATAGATAAATTAGACCCATTTACGGTCCCCAACAGCAATTTGCTTCCTCAAAAACAACAAACTACTGGCAAGTACACAAACAAACAAACAAAATAATAATTATAAGGATGATTATCACTTTAGAAAACTATTTGTGCAAATGGAATTCCCAGTATCTGCCTTTTGGTGTTTTCTTTGTTTTCAAAAGAGAAGAATCTAAAGACTTTTATATTGATTTCCATAGGGAATAGTTTGATAATATTATATCTTCCTACAAATAATTATTGTTTAAATGAGTGACAGTTACAACCTTGAAAGCTCATTTTATTATATTTTCTGCATCTATAACTAGACATGATTTAAATTGACGACTTTCTCGGATATTCTTCATAAAACAAGAGATTGTGTGAACAAGAAAAAGAAGTAGATTTGTACTAAAAGTCTAATGAATGACAACCACAATTTCAAACCAAAGAGAGTTAGAGACCACTATTTTCTCACTGAGTATTTACCATTATTTTCGATCTTTTTTCCAAATCAACCCAAAACTATAAAGACTTTTCTTTTCCATATTAAATCAACTTAATTAAATAAAACAATTTTTTGTTAACTATTTGAAATTTTAAAAATAGTTTGGCAAAGAAAAAGAGGACAGAAAAGATGTTTACAATAAAATTTTAAATAATTTTTTTCTAAAAAATGGTCGTCTCTTTGCAAGGACTAAAATAGTTGAAAATTCAAGTCCAAAAAAAAAAATTTTTTTTTAAGATTAAGAAAGAAGTTTCTCAAACAAAAAAATCATTTGCACGCCATCAAATAATCATAGATCACCAAAAAAAAATTTTTTAAAGATAAAATCTAACAATTCATAAACACATTACAATATAGGTTAACTGAAGCACAAAACCAAAAGTGCACATTCCTATACACATTGGAGAAAAAAAATTTAATCCCCAATATATTGACTAGGGTTTGTGAAAATGTCATTCATCAGTTAAGTAGACACAGTCAATGATAGAAAGCACAGTGTTTGAGGTAACGATGTCGCTTGCAGGACCATCAGGCAGGATAACAACCAATTTTCATAATATATTCCATGAATCACTTTTCTGACATTTTTGCTTTGAGAAAAAAAAAAAGCAAAACAAAGCTTTAAGAATATGAAACATTGAAAAGCATTTGAAATAAAAAAAAAAAAAAAAACACTTGTTTGATATGACAGATGGAAATTTGAAATAGAATGATGGCATTTTTTAGAAAGACATACATTTTCAATAATATATAAATATCACTGCCAATTTTAGACTGACTAATCATCTCATATTAAGAAATAAAGACTGAAAATAATGGTTGTCTTTATGTGTGACTGACAAGCGGTATGAATTATATCCTGAGAAATACTGTCACCCAAACTAGAGCAGGATGTCATTTGAAAAATTACCTGAATCTGAAGGCATGTCAACTGTTCAGATAAAATAAGAGAAACATGCACTTTTGTACAATACACTCAGACTTCTTGTAACATTAAAAAGAAGAAAAATAAAAAGATTCAGACTTTAAAAACAGCCATTGAAATAACTCATGACAATGTTTGATTATTGCCTATCAAATACCTAGCGATGTCAGAAAGTCTCTAGTAGTTGAAGAATAATAACATCAGGAAATGCGGAACTCGGCTGTTGACCTTAAAAATAATTTTTAAACATTTTCAAAGGTTATGGTACAAGGTTTGTGCTCAAGTCAAGTTATTTTAGAGGACCCCTTAAAGCTCTAGATTGCCCAAATGTTACCCTGATTTTAACTAATTATATGACATTTTGAAAACATCAACAGTCACATCAGACTCCTAAATAAGATAAAACAAAAACAGAAATTAACATAAAAACTAGCACAATTTAAAAAAACCTAAATGAATGGAGAAAAAAACGTATTGTGCACGTAATATATATTTGTAAAATTAAATGAATATGGACTAAATTGTGGTGGTATTAAGCATTCCATACAATTTGTAATTTGACATTAATACTACTAGTTTTGTTTACCAAATTTTAGCTAATGACAGACATTCAAAAAAACCCACTTAAATCACACAAGTTTAAAAAAAAGCTGCAAGTCACATTTCATCTATATCTTCATTATTACTAATAAAAACTGTACATAACATTGACCAAAAAAAAAGGAATTAAGTTTTAGCCTGGCATCTTTGGTGTGATATTGAATTTAATATGGTTACTGAATATAATAAAAGCAAAATGCTAAACTAAAATAATTCTTAACTATTATATCAGAGTCATAGATCTGAAGAAGATAATCACGACTCTTTACATAAGTCTATCAGTGCCAAAAATGCTAAGTTACGCTTCTTTCAAGAGCACTTACTATTAACTTCACCACTGGAGCAAATGTAAGAGATTGCCATAAAAATTAAACACCAATGTAATGAAGAGTAGGCGCATAGCAATCCCCAATTTATTAAAACAAGAAACGTTCAATGAAGTAAAATTTCAATTCTCTAATAAAAGGCTCAATTTTTTTTACATTTTTATTCAAAAAAGGCAGGATCAAATTTGGCCATGGAATTATTGTTTTCCATAGAAATTGTTTGATTTTTTTTATATATGTTGTGCCTCTTTAAATATACTTGAATTCTGTGAGAGAGTAAGAGCAATATATTTTGAATTTAAAAAATCTCCGTAAGTTTTTAAAATTGTTTTCTTCAAAAAATTTTTATTATTATTTTGACACAACAATATATTTGATAAAGGCATAAAAGAAACCTCTTTTAATAATGAATCCAATGCTACATAACAAGATGCGACCCTTTCTATTTGTGAGCAGCATGCATGAAAAAAATGAGAGCATGGTCTACGTTAGGATTCTTTGATTTACCAAAAGTAACCTTTGGCCTTCTGAGAGTTGAATTATTCTGCGCTAAAAATATTTATCGGTACATGACAGATTTATAAAGGAGTTAAGTTAATCCTATTTTTAACCTGAGGATTTCAAGGATCCATCTGCAGTAGAACTGCATGTTTGAGAAAAGTCATGAATGGCAATAAAAAATATTTTATCAAAGAAAACAGTCTTCTTTCCCTTTCATATGGCAATGTACTTAATACCTTAAGTGAGTAAAAATGAACTTAAAATTCAAACCCTTTTTGTACAAAATTTCTCTAGAGTTACACCAAAAAGAAGAGAGTGATAATCATTTCATAGTGCTGTTTATCAGATTGTATTGTTCATTATTTGAAAATCAAATTTTAAGGGAAAATCAGGATTTATCAATCATTTTAAGGTCACTATACAATGAGAGAGGAAAAATTTAACCAATAAAAGATCAGTAGTCCAAACCTTTCACATATAATTTATTCAGCAGGGAGTCTTTTGCCCTAGAAATTCATATATAAGCTATTTATTGTTTAGATTTAGAACTTTGGACCGTAAGTTTTAATACTATAAAGAGGGGAAAATGGACTTTTTATCTTCTCATTTTATCTTGAAAAATAACAAAACAATTGTTGAGTTATATTTTTACATTATTTCACCAACTGATGAACAAGTTTCATATCACTCCATATTATTGCAGTTAAAAAAAGAGGTTCGTCAAAGCCTCAATGCACACATACAGCTGAATAAATAATTCCTAAAAGGCGTATCAAATCTCTTAGAACTTCCAATATATTTGTCTCAAGTCAGTTTGGGTGCTTGCTTAAAGCCTGGGTCATTGTGGATCAGGTTTTGGTTCAAAACTTAACCGGTATGAATCTGAAAAAGTAAGAAAAAAAACGATGTTTAACAGCAATGAAAAACATTTTCTACTCCTTTATTGCAGAGCAGATTTTGTATCATACTGTGGGATGTTTTTTTTTTTTTTTATCTTTATACTGAAGTTGTACAAACTAAAAGTATAAAGTTTAGCATTTGAGAACAGGATATAAAAATTCATAATAAAATTGGATCACTTTTCATGTATAAATAATAATTATGACTTGTAATTTTTTCATACTGTTATATGTACCATTCACACTACCAGACCTTCCAACCTATTTTTTTGTGTCTCAAAGTAATGTCAAGTTTGAATCACATTAACCTTCAGTATATGTCTGAACTATGTAATTACAATGTGAGAATCCTTGAAAAAAATAAATTTGTTTAATTTTTAGTAGAAATTTAAAAAATGATGTTATTTAGAAAAGAAGTGTTTACTACAACAATTTCTGAGGAAGCCTTCAGGGAAAGATACCTTAGAGGGCTAGGGTTATATCTAGAACAATTACGTCTTCAAAGATGTACATAGGCTTAATGTGGATAAATTAATTTTTTTTTTCATTATATAAATATATAGAGAATAGTAGATTCACAAACAGAATTCAAAACTTGCTAAAACTAGTTGCGGTGGAATCCTCACAAAACGATGTCTCAAAATTCTCAGAAACCGAATTTTGCAAGAGGATAGGTTATTTTTCCCTTTTGGATCTATTAAAAATCAGACTCATAATTCACATTTTTTCTGGTGTGATTCTCATAATTCCAAGCTGACACCAATAGGTATTACAAGAGCACTACCTGTCAAGCAGAATTCAATGCTCATTGCTGCCTAAGACGTGCCTTTTAAAAAATAGGGTTGGGAGAAGCTTACTATAGAAGGAAAACAAGAAACTATCATTAACAGTTTCTCACAAAAGGTAAAATTCTGTCAACTAATTTTAACACTTTAATGGTTCATGTTTGTCCCCTTCTGTTAATTCCCAAGCAATTCAAACACCGCAATACCCTGGCTGCCAGCAAGGTGATTTGACAATTAAGATGCTCAATTTCCTAGTTTTTAGCAGCCTTGAGTTACATAGACTTCTAACTTTAATTTTCAAAAGGAAGGATCATAATCCAACAAAATCATTTTTTGTGGGCTTTTATGTTTAATTTTTAAGACTTACTGGACATGTTTTCCATTGTGCTCTCTTTGCAGTCTGCTGCTCTGTGACCTGGTTGGCCACAGTTATAACAGACACCTTTGCTTTGCAACTGAGAATTCCCTCCTCCTGCTGGGCTACTTGTGTTGCGACCTTGATGACTGCTGCTGCTGTTGTTGGGGTGGTGGTATTGGTGTTGAAGGTGTTGAGAATTGTGATGGTGTGGTGGAGGATAGACACTATTGCCATAAAAGTTTGGTGGGACTTGCCCACCTGCAGTAAATTGCGAGGCTGTAGCTATTGGTCGTAAAAAAGGGTCATGACTTGGGGCACCAGGTCCTAAGCCATTAGGGAAGGCTGGGGTGGGAGGTGGAGGCTGTGAATGGTGTCCATGTTGCTGGGAGGGGTGTGGATGGTGGGCAAAAATATGTGGAACCATGCCATTATGCACAAACAGACAGTACTGGAGCATCTGTTGGGCCCCACCTGCACCCCCTCTGATCCCCACAGGTCCGGGCTCATTTCCTGCACTTAACATTGAGGATGAGGCCAAGATGCCTCCTGCTGGCATGATGGGAGCCTTAACCGTCCCTGAACTTGGAACCAAAGGAGGACTTGGAGTGCTTGAATGTTGACCAGATGGGTGAGATTGGGCTTTTACTGTTTCCACTTGTTGATGAGCGGTTTGCCCAGTGGGGCTCCCATGCCGATCTGAACTTGAAAGTGTCTCTGTTGCCACAGCATCACCAGCATTCATCTTGTACACACTCCCAACACTGACATCACAACAACGTGGAGAAGAAGAGTGCCCTGACGGGTGAGACGTGGTGTTTATCACATTTGTTGAGCCAGCCACAGATGTGACAATTCCCCTTGGCTGGTGATGTTGAGAAACAGCATGGGCTACAGTAGGAGCTGCAAACATCAGTGGGTAAAGAGCAGGCTGGAAGTTTCCTTCAACATGTGGCAGAGGTGCTGGAGGGGGCTGTGAGATGAGTTGAGGGTTGCCATTGCTGGCACCAGAACTGCTTGTGATGATGTTACTGTTGTTACCATTGTTGTTTGATTGGTGTGGAGGGCCTGCAACAGGAGGAGGCATGTAGGAATGGTGGTGGGGGGGAACGGCCGATGTGGGATGGGGCATTAGGCCAGGATTATTCCCATTCACACCTGCACCAGTGTTGCCATTCTTAGTCCCTATAGACCCATGTGGCAGATGGTCTAGACCAGGCATCTTGATAACATTTTGCAGACCAGGTGTTGTATGTGTTGGCTGAGCAGCCACCTTGTAGCCACCAAGCCCAGTTATTGCGCGAGGAAGGTTATGCAACGCCCTCCCAAGTGGGACTGAGGGTTGCAAAGGAACAGGAGGGTCTGACATGTATCCATTGGCCAGAACTACAGAGCTCTGGGAAGATACTGACAGCACTGTTGGTGGGAGGGGGGGAGTTGGGGCTCCATCAGCCCTCATAAGAATGTCTGCTGACAGCACTGGGGTTGGAGCACCACCCATTATCATCACATGCTCCTCACTGCCACTTAGACCAGGCAGGGCGTTAGCCATCACTGGAATACTTCCAGCAGCCGCAGGCACTGAATGCTGATTCACACCTTTGGGTTTGTTGGAGTTGCTTGTGTCTTGATAACCTTCAGAAAAAGAAAAAGTTAAACAAAATTGTTAAATTGAGCTAAACTAGACTTTTGAAATATTCGTAAAAAAAAAATAAAAGAAGTTCACGAAACAATTGCATAAGGTTGAGTAAACACAGAAAACTGAAGAATAAGAATAGAGCTAACACACACTAAATTTGAATGAGCGTTTCAAAAGAATTTCAAGATCTAAAGAGTAACAGTCAATAAATAAAAATAATCAAAAGTACTGTCATTTGTAAAATTAACAGCCCTCTGTGTTTGACCAATTAACTATTGAGTTTTGTCCAAGAACACCAGGCAAAGGAAGTTTGAATTTTTTTCAGGATCAACGAGATGTTGCCCATTGGTGTTATTTCTGTAGTTAAAGGGCTGTTTATAAGAAGCTAAAGTAAAGTTTATGTGATGACAAAATTTCAGGATTTGGAATCCAATTGAAACCAGTTAAATGAAAATAGGGAGCTACACAAAAACATCTTGTCAACCGATTGTTTCATGAAATAATCAGAAGTTTAAAAGATATGAGCAAGGTGATTGAAAAATAATAAATCTGTGACAAATTTCGCTGAATAATCTCAAATGAATAGTCTTAAATGGATGCATACATTACACAGATAGACCAAGAGTTGGAATAAATACCTGGTCGTATATCCTCTTCATCCAAGACAGATTCCTCCAAACCATGCATCTGATGAGGCACGCCTTTGAGCTGTTTGACATCTGACAGGGCTAAAGTATCTGCAGCTACAGCTGCCGGCGGAGACATCATGGGCAAAGGACCAGGACCCTGCTGACTTTGGCCCCCAACCATAGAATGGCTGGATGCAGAGGACACGAGTGGGAGCAAGGCAGGGACTACTTGTCCACCATTGGTTCCATCACTGCTACTGCTGCTACTGCCTCCACTTCTGCTGCTGCTAATATGCTGCTGTAGATGCTGCAGTGTTTCTTGACCAAGATGTGGGCTGTTGGGTGGGCTTGATGTCTCAGAGTTGGGGAAATCTGGCGATGCCAGCATGTCTTGCTGAAACTGTGAAGTCATGGGCGATAATGGCAGAAGGGGTATCTGCTGATGTTGGTTATTAGTAGCAGAGGATGATGGTGGCATCAAAGAAGCAGCAAACATAGCAGGATTTTGTCCCATTGCAGCAGCTGCTATCGGGGAGTATGGCAGGATGTGGTGAGGGGGGTGATGGTGGGCAAATGAACTTCCAGGGGGACCAAGATATGTAAGTGGTCCAGGTGAAAGTACATATGGGTACTGGTAGGCTGCAGCAGCTGCCTCATTCACAGAGGTTGGTGGAGGCAGTTGTTGAGACTGATGTTGTGGTATAGAGGGGAGACCTGGTGGCTTTGTGATAATTCCATTTCGACCTTGAGATGATGTCAGTCTGGAAGTTTGAAAGTGTAAAAAACTTTTATCCAGGAACAAAATAAAAATGATGCTATGCAACGGGCAAAATCACAATTTTGGCGCAGTATTGCACACAAAAAAATAAATAAGGCAAGTCTGCTTCCTTCCTTCAGTCATTTCTTTGCATTGTTAAATCTAGGTTATTATTTGTGTTCAATACTTTAGACTTTAGCAACCACATAAAGTAGTTTGATATCTGTTTGTTACCTACTGATGAATTGATGAAATATAGCCTATACACAAAAAACATTGTCAAACCAAAACAATATCTGGTGGTACCATCATTATAGGTAAACCTTGGCCCACGATACAAGCTGGTTTTAAATTCTATAAGCAAATAAGATTTTTTTTTTTTTTTAAATCAGCATTAAGATAGTTCTTGCATCAATTTAATGTTTTCTATTATATGCATCTTTTTTCAATAGTCAAAGACTGACAGAGAGGGAAAGAGAGGGGAGACAGACGGACAGACAGACAGATAGAGAGAGACATGCACACAGAGGGGGGAATAAGAATATAAAAAAATAAAAACCCAATGAGAGATGAAGAGAGAGGAGATGAAGATGAGTCTAGAAAACCGAGAGAGAATGAAATAGAAAAACAATGTGAGAGGAGACAGAGAGAGACACACATACAGATAAAATAAAAAGACAAGGAGACAGAGAGAGATAAGTTAAAGAGCAAAGAGAGGAAGAGAGAAGGAGTGAGAGAGCAGAGCTGCCAACCTGAGTGAGATAGAGAGAGAGGAAAGAGAAGGAGTGAGAGAGGGAGAGATAAAGAGAGAAAGAGAGAAGGAGATTGAGCGAGAGAGAGAAAGAGAGAAAGAGAGAGAGAGAGAGAGAGAGAGAGAGAGAGAGAGAGAGAGAGAGAGAGAGAGAGACAATTGCAAGTATAGAATCATTTTAAATTTCTTCAAATCAAGCTTCACCTCAACATAAAGAGAAATTCTATTAAAACTAATTTCATAGCCCAACTCTAAAATTGTGAAAATATGTAAAACTAAAATAAACATACTTAAGCTCGTCAAGCTTTGTTCTCAGTTTAACTTGTGCATCTACTGGAAGGCCTGCTTTGCTGTAGTCTTCTATGCTCATTGAAAGGATCTGTTTAAAAACGACACCAGAGGTTCAGATAAAAACAGCAACAAATTTTCTTCATCAAAGTTTTCCTACTAGTAGTAGTTTGAGCACATTAGCAATATTAAATCTAAGCAAAAATTTTACCTTTTACCGTAGAATATTTTTAGAAGGACACTTACCACTAACATTTATGTAGTTATTAAAGACATACAAAAGAGTAGACTAAGGGGTAAAATATTTCAGTAGGTGCTTAAATTACTAAGGAAATAAGAGAAAAGGGGATCTACCTTGGGAGTAGATGCTATAGCATTTTGCATTACGTAGAAACTTGTAGTAAATTAAAACAATTTTACTCTGTACAACTAGAATACTGCCTGCAATCATGTGAATAAATGCAAGAAATGTGTAAAAAGAAAAAAGAAACAAACAAAAATATAATATAAAAAACAAGCAGAGCCAATGACAGTATTTCATCGACTTCTATAACAAAGATAAAATATAAAAGTAAATTTGGAACAAGTTGTGATAAGGTTATTGATAAAAATGCACCTGTTTGAAAGAGAACTCTTTGAGATTGTCTGAATAACTGTCCAAGTTGAGAAGACAAAGTAGCTGGTTCAAAGATATCTCAATATTAGATCCTTGATGTTGCTGGCAGGACAGGGGGGTTACAGTACCACCAAACCCTCTTCCTGTGGCTGGTCCGACAAAATTTGCTTTACCACCCATCAGGGGAGCAGGAGCAGGTGAGGAAGTACGGGAATTGGCAGGAGAGTTGGTGCTAGACGACAGATGAGAAGGGTCCGACAAGCACACGGGGTGGGACAGGATTGCCTGGTTATCACATATCGACCCTCTGGAGAAAAAAAGGAGTAATATTTAATATTGTTTGGTAACATCATTACTCAATATGCTAAGATTTTTCTAGAGGCTTTAAATTCTTACAAGATTGGCTTACAACTTATTGAATAGTTGGCGAAGAAAAGTATAGAAAAAACTCACCTCTTTGAGGTCACAGCATTATGTTGGTTTTCTGGGAAAAAGAAAGAAGAAACAAAACCTTTGGATGTTTTCTTAAATCAGATATCAAATATGAGTAAAAAGAGAAATCAAATATCACAATACTTCCTACCATTATTATCAAAGAGTTGTGTAGAGTTGTTAATTTTGTATGTATAGTGCAGTCACTGTTCAGGAAGAGAAAGGAACAAAGAGATTTTTAAAAATTTGAAAAAAGAAACAAAGCACTACATTGTTCTTATTTAATAGTGAAACAAACCTTCTTGCAAAGGACTAGTTTGGGAGCAGACTGACTGCAGCCCTGACTGTGGGCTTTTCATTGCCGGCTGAAGAGCAGATTGCTGGGGAGGCAGACATCTTATCACAGGTCCATTTCTCAGCGCAGTGTGGAGTATGTCACATTCAAGAATATGAGGTGGTGTTTTACTAAGCTGACTAGAAGAGGAGAAGCAAAAGTGTTTGTAATGTATATAAAAGTCTTCTGTACAGATTGAAGTTAAGGGAAAACAAAATAGTCAACTTCTCACATGAGTTGATCACTATATTAAAAATATTTATTACATTTGATAAGTAAGACAAATAAAATTAATGAGCACCAAGTAACAAACAATAGAGTCACTAAACAGGAAAAATGTTATCAAAAAGTATCCCTTTATGGGTATACAGCTTTCAGAAAAATAACTCCACCAGACCACCGCAACACCCCGCCCACCACAAAAAGCTTTAAATGTACACAGAATTGAACTTCAGGAATATTACCTTAGATACGAATTCAAAGTCTCTATTTGAGTTTTAAGAGGCTCTGATTTCAGGTAGTAACCTGTAAAGTGATAGGAAAAAAATATAAAATAAATGAGTTTTTTTTTCAAATAAGAATAATATGTACATAAAATGTTTTTGTTTAAAAGCATAAAAAACATGGGAAAAGTAGTAAAACATTTTAATTTGCTTGTTTCTATCTAAAAACTTTTTCAATTACAAAAGACCCTAACTTTTTAATTTTGTTACACACAAAAAAAGCAACAAAAAAAAACAATTATTTTAATATAACAATCATGTAAAATCATGACAACAGTATATATATAGATTGTTTAAAATCCTGTCTGTATTCTTTGACAACTTGTAAATTCATTTTAATTTTAGTTTTTACTTTTACAGAATAAACGATTCCATTTTTAGTTATAAATTTGTTTACATAAATTATATCATTCAGTACCTGGAAAGAGAGGAACAGTGCGTTGCTTTTTCTCCTTCTCCTCTGGAAATTTATTCAGCACCTGAAATTAAGTTACAGGGGGGAAAAAAAATTTCATCAATCATTCTTCCATAAAAATACAACCATGATTGATCAAATTGCCATCCTTGTGAACCTTATGCTTGTCTAGCGCTACGTTACAAGAAGTAACAAACACAGAAGCATACCAAAAGACGATTTAATACACATACTCATTAGAGGTCAGTCTGAAACTAATATTATATCCTATTCCTGTCATGACATTTAATATTATTTTGTTCTTAGACCTTAGCTAAAGACCTATATGAATAATTCTATAGTTTGTTGATATCTCCAATTTTTCAGAAGATAAAGCCCAAAGTTACTGCCTCGGTGTCAGCATATTTTTCCTTTTGACTTATTCAAAGACAAAATGAACAGAATTGCCTGCCTTTGTCAAAGTAAAATTACAATAACAGATCTGCCAATCTTAATTTTGTCTCAGAGTAATATCAATTGCCACTTAGAGTAATTTTTGGAACTTCGAGGGACTAAAATGAGGGGAAGATGCAACCGGGGAGTGAGACTCCTTGACCAACTTAAAACTTAAAAAGAAATTAAAATGTCTCTTTGATAAAATACTGTTGCTTTTTACAGAGATATAAAGAACAAAAAATTTAAATGTATTATCATTTATCTTGATGGTTACAACTAGGGGTGATCAGGTCCCAAAGCCTAAAGAGGTTGGGTGGAGTTGTATAATGAATTCATTTCATCTTTAAAAAAAAAAAGGGACCACTTAGGGTAAATTTCAATTAACAGTGGTGCCAACTGTATCATTTTTTAAACTGAACTATTTTGTGTAGCAGCACAGTGGCGTACCAGATTAAAAATCTCAAAACACTTTCCAAATTAATGTCAGTAGAGCATTTTAAGCAACATAAATATGGTGTACTTCTTAAACAAATTAAGTCTATTTGTATGCTTAATTGTATGGAGGGAATTGGTATTGTATAGCTAAGCTGATTTCCAAGGTTTTTTGGGGTTTTTTTTACAGAACGTTGACTGGCGTTGCTTTTTTTTTTTTTTTTTTTTGAATTCAGTAAATTTATGGATTATAGGCATCACTGAAATTAAATATGGTGCACGGGTGCAGAAATTGGGAAACAGTTTTTAAAAATAGAAAAATTTAATGCAGAAAAAAATATTTTTACAAACCCTGTTATAATTATGGTATTTGTCATTGTGAGCCAAAGATAATACAATTTGATAAGAACTTATAAATCTTAGAGAAAACAGATTTGTAAATCGAACTATGCAGTAAGCAATGGATTTAGGCCTCTGTGGCCAAGCTTTAATCTTGAATAATTCATCTAATCTAGATCTAGATTTGATGATTTATTAATGTGAATCTTTGATTGTCTATCAGGGCTACACGACAAAGCCTAGAGAATGTCTCAAAAGTTAATTCCTCATAAGATTCCTGAAAGAAACAGTTTGAAGTATGTCTACATGTGTCATGTGAACCGTATAGATCTAGTACTTGGGCTTTATTTTTATTCGAACAATCGGCATTAGATTGGAACCCCTTGCATTCTTCCTATTTCTTATCTCTAGTTAAAACAATCACTAGTTTCGGTTTTGTTTTGATTGTGAAGTTGACTGGTATATTGAACATTCTATTGATTCAAAGACAAAACGGTCCTGTCGGGTTCAAAGTCAATATAATAACCCAATAGAAAATTGAACGAATGTTAAGATGGTGAGATAAGCATTGCTACTCAAAAGTTAGAAAAGCATTGCTCCTCAAAAGTATAACTCAACTTCTCTGCCCTGTATCACAATTGGTTGATAAGCTTTGGTGTGATGGGGAAAGTATATGCCAGGAACTAAGCTATAAATAATAATGCAGTCAGGGCGTGTGAAGTCCAACCTGCCCTGTGTCATCAAGCGATGGATAAACAAGAAAGGCAACCTTCAGTGCAAATTGGTGGCTTCTACATCCATACCTCAGATTATTGCGAGCATAAAAGGGTCACACAAAAAAATCTGAGGCGGGACCACCCCTTTCAAGTTACATCATTGCCTGCGTGTGGACGCAACATGCACATCCCTATATGCACTGACCACAAGCTCCTGTGACATAAGTGTTGGGTCATAGACCACAGGAACGTGAAGCACCGTAACTGATTGCTCAGAGAAAATGAACTAAAAAATATCCTTCCAGTGTGATATACTCTGATGGTTGAATAAAAACCTTTACCAGGTCTAGCCCACATTCCAGACTTCTGTATAATCAGGCCAAAAACGGCCGCCTTGAAGACACCTGGTCAGTGTTCAAACCTGCGAATGCGGTCTGGAGGTTTCCCTTTGGCAATGTTATATTTTGTGTTGAATTTGACTAGATTTTATAAAAATAGAACCTTAGCAATCATTCTTAATATAACTGTTATTCCTGACCCAGAATACCACAGGATATCCCACTGAGGCAGCTCTTGCAAACTTTAATTTTGTCTTGCAACACGCTTGTTGTTGGACTAGACCTAGCTTTCTTTCTCTTCCTTTTAGTTCGAACAAAGCCTTGTTTCTTTCTATTTGTATGATTATTGCTGATATTTAGGGTGGCACAGAACTAGAGTATGAATTTAATGTTTATATAAGCCCTGAAAATTACTTCATTGAGTTATGTACTCAACCTAATGATAACAAATAAATAAAGTCATAGAAGAGGCCTCTGGTGTATATCTAATCTAGATCTTGACCAGACTCGGATCTCCGACCATAGCATAGATAAAGGATAAAAACTAATTTCAAAGCTTTTAATGAAGTCCTTTTAATTCTTTTTTTTTGCTGAGCCGTTAGTAGCCGACTAGACATAGATCTCATGAACATAGAACTAGGCCTATAGGATCTGCGATGGCTCTCACTGTCTCAGCTCATGCTCTTTAGTGTGTAGATATATGCCTACAGTCAGCACACATTTCATTTCTTGACATTATAACCAGTCTTCAACTAGATAGATCTAAATCAGAGTATCTACATAAAGATGGTTCTGGCGAGAATAAAAATACTAAAAAATAAAACATTAATTTGTCCTGTTCCCGAACTTAGTTCTCATATTACATTATTTCTAAAACTCCACAATCATAATTATAATATGGCTCTAACGGAGACAGCTGTCCTAACCAATCATAGTTGGATCACCAAGAAATTTCTACCCAAAACTGCCGGAGGAATAGCCTGACAAATGGCCACTTCCTATTATTATATTTGTTTAGTTGATAATCATTTTCCTATGCTCTAAAAGGCAACTATTACCCTGTCCTGTAATGCAGCTGAGTTCGTCTTTACGGCATATCAGCACAGTAACCACAGTATATAATTGTGATATATTGAATATTGCCTACAGGGAATATTGTTTTGTAATATATTTGCAAGTATTTTCCATTAAAGTTTGAACATTACCAGACTAGGCAATA
This sequence comes from Elysia chlorotica, assembly GCA_003991915.1. NCBI lineage: Eukaryota > Metazoa > Mollusca > Gastropoda > Plakobranchidae > Elysia > Elysia chlorotica. The sequence goes on along the minus strand of RQTK01000215.1, from coordinate 423,465 downwards.
AACTTGGTAAAAATGGTTTCCTTTGAAACAAAGCATTAATAATAATTCTGCTAAGCATCCACCAAACAAAATTCTATCTGATTTCTTTCAAGCATAAACAATATTTTAATTTAATACTATTACTAATACATTTTGAAAGCAGAAACACTTACTCTTTGGTGCAATTCTTGGAACTGCTTGTATTTCATGAATATCTGAGTTACCTCCCCATTAGACCAGGTTGTCTGAAAGTGTAAAAAAAACACACACACACACACACAAAAGAATTTAATTTCTTTAAAATTGTTACAATAAATTATGTCTTCACCCCTCTTTCAAACCTACAGTAATACCCACTGGCTTGTAAAACGAGTAACACATTTTTCTATGTAATAATGCAATAATGCAATGGGATCTTTAATGGTAAAGATAAAATCCAACCACTACTTATTCAGCAATATGGCTATATAGCTCCTGCAGAAGAACCTAGAAGTTATTAAACTCTACAGACAGGATTATTCAACAATAACACAAATAGTGCCCAGGATACTAAAAACAGAACACCAGTCCCTGGCAGGGCTTTCATTGAAAACTTAAGCTTACACCCTCTTACTCTGGGACATAATATTTGGGCTACATTTATGAGATTCAATACCAGATATGCGTTCAATTCATGATTTGAACTTAGGTATGATTTTTTTAGGTTTGAAGATTAACAAAAACATTTAAAAAAAAGATAAAACCATTAACAATAATATTGTCTCTATTAGGAAAAGTAAAAAGTAACTGGCGTTTCAGCTTATCATTCAGATTATGCCAGATCCTACAATTATCTAGGAGACTTACATGAAACTCATATTCAGGACATCCACGTCTACCAATAGAGTCTTCTCGATGATTTTTTAAAGCACCCCTTTTGCTTGACTGGTCTTCTCTTGCTCCAACTATTTCAACCGCTTTCATAGTTACTAGAATGAAAAAATGCACAGAGGCAGAATCATGATGAAAATGACAACAACAAAAAATTGACACAGCTAATTTATGAAGTGTAATCTGAGTCTCAGTGACAAAATTGATGGTACCAATCAATAGCAACACCACAGTACTAAAAGAAAATCTATTTTCGATCTTCATTAAATTTTGTATACTTAAGGACCGGAATTCGCTTTATTTACAAACATACAGTGAAAAGAAAAAAAACACAAAAAAACATTAAAAAAAAACAGCTGCAATGGCTCAGGGCTTGTCGTGGTGAATCGAAGACAACTGCATTAAAGAGAGAGAGAGAGAGAGAGAGAGACAGACAGAGAGAGAGAGAGAGAGAGAGAGAGAGAGAGAGAGAGAGAGGGATATAAGAGAAGGGAAGAAGAGTTAGTTCTGGAAAGAGGGAATTAGATTGGGAAAGAGATAGAGAGAATAATTAGGAGAGAGAGATCATGAGTGGAAGAGAGATGAAATGTATGCCTGAATGGATGATTATCAGTGAAATGATGAAGACTTCTTGACTTGATCTAGATCTAAATCTAAAGTCTTGGTCTGGATCTGATATCGCAAGAGAACAAGTGTGAGATACAGAGAGATAGATTGAAAAAAGGTCGGCAAAGGGATAGAGAGTAAGAAATTAAGAAAGAGATGAAATGAAAGACTATCATTGAATGGACTAGTTTAGATCTTAATAAAGTCTGGAGAGATCTGCAGAGAAAAGGGGTCTCCGCCAACTATGAGATTACCTGTGAAAAAAAACCCACAAGCCACAAGCCCCCGTCAAAACCCACCTGTGATCATGTAACCTGCTGCATGCAGGTAGACTTGAGTCACAAATGAACACAGCTAAGCGTCAATGAAGGCCGTGAAATCACCACGTGTTTGATCATGTAATGTTACAAGAGATGCGCTTTTCTCAGGTTGTTGGGTTGGGTTGGTTTAACGCCCAACAGCAGCACTATACAGGCTAGATTGTGGACGGGCCCCAAGACTGACGTCTGACAATTTTACGTGCTGCCACACACGAGACAGGACGGGGATACCATGACTCCTGTCTCAGTCGGCCACATTATACTGACACCGACCCAACCAGTAGGGAACGGAACAGCCAGGATTCGAACTCGGGACCTTTTGCGTCGGAAGCCGATGTTCTACCCCTGGACTACCGCGCCCCCTTTTTCTCAGGTACTAATGGCAAACAATCTACCCTCAAAAGTTCCATTGGAGACCAATGACTAATTTTTTTCCCGTTTAACTGGGCTAAATTTTCCGATTACATGACGACTTTATAATATAGAAGCACTTTTCCCGATTTCGCAGAAATTCTCAATTTCACGGGTCTGGCTGTATATATATATATAAAATCCATGTGGGTAACATTACAAAAACAATTTTTTCGTTTTTTGCCTCTTACCTTTTCCCTGATCATCAGATGCACACGGGTGTATCTGAGAAGACTCTGTGCCATGTGCTGCATACCCTTCTTGAACAACTGGCTGTTTTATATGAAAGGAAGTGATATCTTCATCCTGGTGAAGAAAATTGTTGGATTTACATAATGATATTGATAAGCAGCTATCTACATGAAATTTTTTTTTATATTGGTCTTTGGAAGCTAGAAGTGGACCTATAGTTTAATACTAGACATGGTTTTCTTTTTCATTTTCGCCATGAAACAAGTGCATACTTTCTCTAAATCCTGTATAGAAAATCATCAACATTAGCTTTGTTTCCATTTGTTTTAACAGTGAGATATTTTTTTTTCCAGTAACATTTTTGGTCTTTTTCCCATGGGCACTGATTCTCTTGTTCCTTCAAAATATCTATGTTAATATACATATAGTGAAAACCGATTAACTTATATTCCACCGGCCTGCAAGTTTTCTTGTGGTAAGTTATTTATACACACCACCTGACGGCAAACATTCTCGGTCATAACTGAATAGTTCCCTACAAAAGCGCATCCAAACCTCATCTAAAAGTCAATCCAGACCATGTTTCTGAATTAGTTTTAGAAAGTTTCCATTTGGTTTTTTACTTTCCCTTTCCATTAAACCACCATTTTAAAGACAGTCCATATCATATCAAATACAATGGATTCAAATCGGTAATTCACAACCCAGGAAGTAATGGCTGGGATTCTGTTTGATTAAGAGAATGATTATGAGGTAGTAAGATCCGACTCAGAAAATACTCCTACAATAATAAGTTGAATACATTTGTTCTGTTTCCATAATTTTGCAAATATATTTCCTGAAATGAAGTTTTCAGGGTTTGGGGCTTTCTTGTATTTTTCTGATGTTTTTCAATGTTGCATTTATAACTTGTAAGTTCAAACCGATATTTTCAAACGTCTGCTAAAAGGAATCAAATTTTTTTTGTATACGTACATAAAGTTCAATTTCTTAGTAATCGTGTGAAGATTCAAAAGGATCTGTCAACAATTCTAAAAGCTATGGCTGTTTTACAATTGGTGCGTAGAATTTATCAAGCTTTTTTATAGCAAGCAAGCCAGTGGGAAATGAGTTAATTGCATGTGGATGAAAATTTATACAAATAGAATGTCAAGAATTTTGGGACTCTTTACCTATTATGGTACTGTGTCTGTTTATGTGGCAGATACCAGATTACGATCATAACCATAAGTTTCTTAACTTTTAGATCCATTTAAACATTGACCTTGTCACTTTAAGTCAATATTGTGAATCATTTTTGCTTTTAACTTAATCACTATGGTACAGGTTATAAATTACGTTATTGAACTTAAATTTTTTTAAATATTGATTAGTCAACATTGATCAAACTATCTTGCCATTGACACTGGGTAAGGAGTCCCAGGATTTTGTTAATCCACAACAAAGTCAACAACTGAACTTTGATGTAACCAAAGCCATGGCCTATTGGTGCAGACTTAGAATATCTACATTTACATACATACATTATTACATGTACTCGCTGGTTAGATAAATCTAGAAAATAACTAATAACTACAGTGTATCCCCGTAATTCGACATTAATTGATTAAAGGGAACAGAACCTTCATGTCGGATTAAGGGACAGTCAAAAAAGGAGATGAGATGTTTTTATCGTAAAAAAAACAAACAAGAGGAAAGGTTGATATGTAATGTTTGCTGATAGAGCCCCATTTAAAGGGCTGTGAACAGGTGTATTTTGGACCCAGCATGATCATTGGTTTTCAACTTAGCTTACAACGATTGAATCATTAAGAGCAAGTCTAATAATCTATTGGCAGGTAATTGTAAAATGGTAACTACAGGGAGATAAAAACTCTAGAATCATGGAGCGATCGCTATGACTATGAATGCTTCGAATCAGATAAAGATTGGTTTGTAAAAGGGACAGTAAGCCTACATTATAATTCATCATTCATTGGCTAGTACAGGTAGCCTATAGTGTATAATTGTCTTCGGGATGAGAACTAACCAACTCTGTATTAGTGTTGAACAGATGTTCATCTCTTACTTTGTTTCGGTTTCAGTTTCATTCACCCCCTACCATATATCATCACCCTCTGATACTGAATCTGATTGATAACCCCACCCCTTGCTGACTGCTGTACCGTGTTCTAATCCCCTCTCATTGCTGCTACACATCCACATGCACAAAACGTATGGCACCTTGCCTGCAGCTGGATACCAGTCGACAATGCAAGGCCAGGGGTAGAGGCTAGTCATTTCACCCTCTCTTGTCTCAGTCTCTGAGCCAGTATCATGACAAATTGAGTAATAATATACCTATGTCGCAATTAATACTAAAAATGGTGGTTAATTCCTGATTTTTTAAGAAAGTCGGTTAAAAGGAAATAGACAATGAGATGCCAAGTTAAGTGGAATGCACTCAAGTAACTACACAGCCCATAACCTATAAATTCTGATGGTATTCAGACTTTCCACCTTTAACAATATTTCCAGTGAGATCTACTTAAATTTAGATTCAAGACAAATGTCTAGATTAGAGCTAGGTCTAGTTCCCTTTGATCTTTCTTGGTCAACGCTGTCGGCCCAATGGGGGTCTTAGGAGGGAAAAAAACTCACCCCGTGTTGTTCTGTAATTTTATCCACCACAAGCTGCAGTATTTCACCCAACCGGTTGCGTTGATAAAACTTAAAGGCTGGATGATACACTGCCATTGTTAAAATCAAAGAAATTTGCTCGGCAACATCTTTATGTCTCAAGAGCTGTGACAGGGCGTCGACTTGGCTCTCTAAAATCCCAAAGACGATGTCTGCACATGACGAGTTCGTTGAATTCATGAGAGCCAAGGAAATAGATAGCTTATTCCGCAAATGGGGATCATTTATGTTGTTGGTTGGATTACTCGACAGATCATTCCTCTGATTCGCTTTTATTTCAGCATCACGTAAATGGTGAAAATCTTTTCTTGCTAAATCTTCGAGAACACTGCCAATGAATCGAAGTTCCAATGGGAGGCACATATGAAGTAAAGTACACATGTAATCCAACCTTTTCCGTGGCTGGAGGTTTTTGAACCAGTCGAATAAGTCATCTTTCTTAACCATGATGGCTAAGTAAAACGACAAAACTTCATGGACGTGTATGTTCACAAATCAACAAGCTGAATAGATATTGTTACTAAATAATACGAGAATACACGCTCTTATTCTATCAGCCTTAGAAGTCGCCATCAAAATCTTGAAAACACAGATCAGCATGAAAATTCTCATCCGGGCATTTTAGTATTTTTTGGCTAGCAATACGATAACTGGCTAGCCTACTGCAAAGAAGTCGGAAACCAGTTTTTGGATCGACGTGTTGGCCAATGCTATTGTAGAACAGTGTACCATGATTGTAGTGACAAGACAGTCACCAACTTGAACCTAAAGACAAAGAACTCAGAAAAAGAGTAATTGAAACATTTCGGCCTCATTGATATTGAGCATTCTCCAGTTCAAAATGAAACATTTAAAGACAAAGAACTCAGATTAAAGCATAATTTATGTAATTAAGAATTGTAGAAACGGTTAGGGTTTATTGAGCCTTCTTCTATTAATTCCACATACAAAAAGGCTCAATAGCGTTTTCTATTGTAAGTATAATTTAATCAGATTATTTGTTCTTCAGTTCAAAATGATGACAGTTTTATGGCATTTTTTTGTTTTGTTTTTTTTTTTGTTTTTTGTACACGTTTCAGTTACGCTTGCGTATTAAAATGGATGTAGTGTTTCAGAAAATGCAAACTGGTGATCATGAAAAGTAATACAACATGTATATTCTATTTTCAGCTACATGGTTTGTAATATTTATTAATCTGTGTGAATATGATACACACAAATGCGTATGACTTCTATATGTATGTGTGTGTGTTATAATACAATTATCTATAATTCATAGATAGGGTTTTCTTTTCTTTTTTTGTTGGGGGGGGGGGGGATCTTCTTAATTTCGCATGATAGCATTGAATGATTAACTGTCTGACATGCAAAGTGTGTACATCTTGTTTTTCCCTTTGTTTGTTGATATTTGTTGTTCTGTTTTTGTCTCATTTTAAGCACGATAAGCCACCATAAAATAAAGAGAAGATAAACAAGTAGTGACAAACAAATCAAGATAATTGTGATGTATTATGTGATTTGACGTTTAGCAGGGGATATTATACCTGCTTTTGTAAGCCAACGCTACTGGCTAAGGAGTTTGAAGTTTTAATCTTTTTAGTTCATATCTTGCGATACATTTTTGACGAAAAATGTATTTATATCTCCAGGATTGTTTTCAAAATATCACAAATATTCAAATACATTATCTTTTCTAAATTTGACAGCTGATATTGAATATTACAGTTTGTCATGTCAATGGGGGAAATACAAACATTCATGTGTTTTGTACATTATGTCTATTGTAGAACAGTGTACTATGTAGTGACAAGACAGTCACCAACTTGAACCTAAAGACAAAGAACTCAGAAAAAGAGTAATTGAAACATTTCGGCCTCATTGATATTGAGCATTCTCCAGTTCAAAATGAAACATTTAAAGACAAAAAACTCAGATTAAAGCATATGTAATTAAGAATTGTAGAAACGGTTAGGGTTTATTGAGCCTTCTTCTATTAATACCACATACAAAAAGGCTCAATAGCGTTTTCTATTGTAAGTATAATTTAATCAGATTATTTGTTCTTCAGTTCAAAATGATGACAGTTTTATGGCATGTTTTTTTTTGTTTTTTGTTTTTTGTACACGTTTCAGTTACGCTTGCGTATTAAAATGGATGTAGTGTTTCAGAAAATGCAAACTGGTGATCATGAAAAGTAATACAACATGTATATTCTATTTTCAGCTACATGGTTTGTAATATTTATTAATCTGTGTGAATATGATACACACAAATGCGTATGACTTCTATATGTATGTGTGTGTGTTATAATACAATTATCTATAATTCATAGATAGGGTTTTCTTTTCTTTTTTTGTTTGGGGGGGGGGGGATCTTCTTAATTTCGCATGATAGCATTGAATGAGTAACTGTCTGACATGCAAAGTGTGTACATCTTGTTTTTCCCTTTGTTTGTTGATATTTGTTGTTCTGTTTTTGTCTCATTTTAAGCACGATAAGCCACCATAAAATAAAGAGAAGATAAACAAGTAGTGACAAACAAATCAAGATAATTGTGATGTATTATGTGATTTGACGTTTAGCAGGGGATATTATACCTGTTTTTGTAAGCCAACTTCAGCTAGCTATATAATTACAGTGGAACACACTTAAACCGAAAACGGCTGAACCGAAAAAACGGCTAAACCGAAAAGAAATCGAAATAATTGCGGGTTTCCTTCTTTTTTCCTTATATGAAACCTACGGTAAACCGAAATCGTCGGCCAGCATACTATCGCTAAACCGAAAAGAAATGACTATCTTCATGCCGCTGGGTGGTAGAGTTTCTCAAAAAATCAGCGTATTCGGACAACCCTTTCCCTCCCTTATGCAATGCAGTACCCCTGCCAGTCATGAGTCATCAAATCTACCACTAACAAAGCCCACCATCACCCCTCTCTTGCTAATCAGCGCCACCATTAGGCTTACGTTTACACGCTGATCATCGTGAGCCACCAGTGCCTAGGCCCATGCAGTCTCTAACACTAAAAATTAATGTGCGTAGCCAAGCAGACATTGTTGCATCACTTTTTACGGTACACACTGATCAGCGCGTGCCATCAAGACCTAGCCCAACACAGTCTCCAACACTGAATGTGCGAAGCCAAGCAAACATTGTTGCATCACTCATCACTGTCTGTGCGCATGTGATCATAGACCGGGCTGGCTGAGTGACTGCTCGGTGGACAAACTTAGGCGATGCTAAATTGTTTGCAGTGGTACAGGCTCCACACGCATTGTTATGGTTACTAGATCTAGGACGAGGGGTCAAGGGTTGCCTTGAAATTGAAAGGGGAGAGTGAGAGAGAGAGAGAGGTGGGGGAGGTCATTAAAAAGATGGAGAGAAAGAGCTAATGAGAAAGAGGGAGGGGATCATTAAAAAGATTGAGAGAGAGAGAGAGAGAGAGAGAGAGAGAGAGAGAGAGAGAGAGAGAGAGAGAGAGAGAGAGAGAGTAAGAGAGAGGAGAGAGAGGGAGAGAAGAGAGAGAGAGAGAGAGAGAGAGAGAGAGAGAGAGAGAGAGAGAGAGAATTGGGGGAGGGGGGTGTCATTAAAAAGATCGAGAGAGATGTGTTGAAAAAAATTGAATGAGTGAATGAAAGGTAAAAGTAAAATGAAGAAGACTAGTCTAGATCTAAATCTAGATCTTGAGAAAGAGAGAGAGAGAGGGGGGGGGAGAGGGGGAGTGACAGAGACAGAATGACAGGGAGATAAAGAGGAATCTTAATTTAAGCAACTGCTGTCATTCTTTAAAAACCTAATCGAAAAAAAATATGCCCGATGTGCTATTGGTAAGGAAAATCCGTTTGGAATGAGATTGTCGGATATTTTACATGTCTGTGATTAGAACAAAAGTGGCAAAACAAAACAATCAGTCGCAAACACGAAATATCGAACTCTACATTTTCGGCAATTTTTGGCATTAGAGAAAACATAGAAAAGGCCAAAGAAATTCCAGATTTGTTCCCACATTCGAATAGAAAAGAGACAAAAACAAACAAAAAACAAAATGACACAACATCCCCCCCCCCACACACACACACAGACACACAAAGCAAGAAAAGACAAAAACAAAGTAAAAAAAAAAAAAATGAACATCCTTTACTATGCAGGGGGCTTGACGAAACTCATTTAACATGTGTTCCAAGAAGGGATATTACCCAATTTTTAATTCAAATTTCGTGGCTTGTGTCCCTTTCGGTTTTTTTCGTTTTGTCTTGACTATGTTTAAACCAAAATATGTTTAAACCGAAATTGAAATTAGACCCCCTAAAATTTCGGTTTAAACGTGTTCCACTGTATGTTATTTTTAGAGATAAGCCACCATAAAATAAAGAGAAGATAAACAAGTAGTGACAAACAAATCAAGATAATTGTGATGTATTATGTGATTTGACGTTTAGCAGGGGATATTATACCTGCTTTTGTAAGCCAACGCTACTGGCTAAGGAGTTTGAAGTTTTAATCTTTTTAGTTCATATCTTGCGATACATTTTTGACGAAAAATGTATTTATATCTCCAGGATTGTTTTCAAAATATCACAAATATTCAAATACATTATCTTTTCTAAATTTGACAGCTGATATTGAATATTACAGTTTGTCATGTCAATGGGGGAAATACAAACACCCATTACAAACATTCATGTGTTTTGTACATCTGCTAGGAAGCTTAAGTTTTATAGGCCTGTGATAATGGCAAATGAAGGCCCACTCGTTCTCGGGGTGCTCTTGTACTTCACAACACATCCATGCTCTCGGTGCCCTGTGGTAATTAAACAATAAGCTGCTTGCTATGAATTCCTTAACTTTATAACAGTTAATAAATGTTCAGTCCTCCATTATACTTCTCCTTGTACCCGAATTCGTAAATTTCTTAATAAACACGATTACTGAGGGTTAAATTGACCTACCAAGCTTATGTTTATTTTAGAGTCTCAAATGCATACATTCTCATACCGGTGAGAACAAAGATAAAGCCACTTCGTGATTCGTGTAACAATAATTACGGTACCCAATGTCGCAATTCTAATTTTTTTTTTTTAATTAAAAAAAAACGACGTGGGTGCTGCTGCCAATTCGTTGTGGGAAAGTTCGGCTTTCTCAACGCGCAGTAAAGTCTAAAATAAAAGACATCAGAACGGACCTTACTTTCACCGAGTTTCCAAAATGCAAGGATGGGTCAAGTGGGCAATGGTGAAAAACAAAACAAAACACAAAAGTAATTCAAACTTCGTGGTTTGGTATTATTGGCCTATCCTCGCGCGAATAATTATGGCTAATTTTGAGACGCCGATCCCGAAAAATTATGTAATTTGTTTTACGATTCGACTACTAATATATATATATTTTTGACTGAATTTTTAACTCAGCTTGGAGCAAGATCAAAGGCGCCGCCCTGTCATCACCCAAGATGACACGAGCAGGAAAATATCTAGCGTCGCCAAATATCTGGCGCCCTGACGGAGAAATTCTCGATATCGACAGGGTTTCTCATTTACACACACAGATTTATCGAGAAATTTTTGGAATTCCCATATTTTCTTTTATATCGCCCATTTTGTAGATGAATGATACGTTAATGAAAATGGGGCCTTATTTTTTGTTTCAATTTCACTAAGCTTATATCTACAATTCATTAGTCTATCTCTGGGTCACTCACTGCAATGCAATGCAGTCTGAGAGGGCAGTCAGGGCACTAACACTTCGAGCAGGCAGCATGTCGTCCTTTGAGGACAATCAAGTTTTGTACTGGTTGGAAGTTGGAACACTTTTTTTCTGCTTTCTGAACGCGAACTGCGTGCTTAGGAAGTTCGACTTTCTGAACGCGAAATGCGTAGTGTCTACCAAGTACAAAAAAAAATATAATAATGATAGTGCAGTGGTGCGGGTTTGTGAATCAGAGAGCGAACTGCCGTCACATGGCCACATGGGCTTTAAAGAAAACGGAAACAGAAACTTCTCGAAACGAAATAAACAGGACTTCGAGTTTTCCTTTCGTTATTACTAGACGGGGCTGCAAGCTTACAACGCTTGAGAGTCAAATCAGCATCTAAGCTTATAACTCAATATAAGCTTAGGCCTAGATAACTTCCACAGTTGACCACTGAGCAATGAAACCCTGATAGGAGCAGCCTTCCATTGAAGTACATCCAAACCAGGGATTGATCAGTGAGATAAAAAAAAGAACCGTTAGAAATTGGTCAAATCTAGATCTAGAAATCTAGTCTTAACTTTAATAATTAATACACTTTGATTCTGAGTAGCCTAATAAATGCGAATGATTAAATAAAAAGAAAGTCCACGAGAATCTACGGTTTTGTAGTCGCTATAGCTTGTGGGTGATCAAATGGGTCGTTGGGCGGTATTCGATTATTAAAATTCAATAAATACCTGCCAGTTTTTGTTTTTTTCTTTTTAAACGGAAGTAGCCGTTGAGCAGCCTTCCAGGGTTGAAGTTGCTTGGTGATCTATCTAGGCTACTGGTTTTGACAGCTGCCTCAGTTGGAACTCTATGAAGTGCTTAACATATTAAGTGCAGGGCGCCAATTGACTGCCTTGCTGTGAAAGAACTAGGTCTACTTGTTACACTCGTGGCGACTTCACTGACTTAGCACCTCCCAACTTGGCACTGCGGGGTGCCAAGTAACTGCCACTGGTAGTGGACCTTCATTCATCCTTTATTCCTTCTTTGTCTATCAAGCGAGAAACTCATGAATGGGTGTACAGTAGTGCCGGGCGGGAATCTCGACGATGACTAAAAGCGTCGACGCCTTACAGTCGCCGGTTCCCGTCGTGATGACCACGGTTACGTCGGGAAATTCTCGAGAAAAAGAACACCTCTAAAGAATAATCAGGGTTTTTTTTATAGAAATTAAATGGATCCTCATATAAGTTATAGAAAAAGACTTGTTTGTTAAATAGTTGTGATCTGGTCAGTTCATATGCGCAGTTTGATTTTTGCTCTTGTTAGTTCTTCAGTAGGCATACTGGGTACCGAAGCACCGATGCCTAGGTATTGAATGAAAAGCATTGAGCTGATCGAGGTCGGGAAGCAGTCATCGAGGAAACCTTATATGGTATTCTCAGCCGAGGAAACCAAATATGGTGTCGACGCTAAGGGACATCACTCTCGCAATTTTTCTTGCTCTAGGTTTAAATAATAATAATAATAATAATAATAATAATAATAATAATAATATTAATAGTAATAATAATGATAATAATAATAATAATAATAATAATAATAATAATAATAATAATAATATTAATAATAATGATAATAATAATAATAATAATAGGAATAAAAAAGCAACAATGTGGCCCATGCAGTCTACCTTCACTGTCTAGGGCGCTAGGCCTAATGTCTACTCGAGCATTGTTGCGCGTAGATACTCGGGACGAGAAAAGCGTCGACGACTTGGGAAGGTCAAGACTTTCTCAATACCTAATAGAGTCGATGCTTTAGGTCGTGACTGGAAAGCATCGACGACCTAATAAAGCCTCACAGATATGTGGACTTCCAATATATGCTGAGGGTGTTGAAGGCGTATCTGGACCTGTTGATTCGGCGTATGATTTCTTCGTCTAAACCCCTCTCTTAACTTACAACACTACCAAGATAGACAAACTTTTCACGCTTAATGTTTTGGTCATCTACTCGCAATGCATTAGCCTGTTTGTTGATTCTCATGGCTTCAGTTTTTCTGATGCTTAACTGGAGTCAAGTTTTTCCGGCTTCTTCTGCCACACAATATAGTTTCTCTTGTACGTCCTGTTGCTTTTTAGAGAGAAGGCTGATGTAGTCTGCAAAGTCAAGATCCTCCAGCTGATCCATGAAGGTCCACTCGATACCCATAATTTGATACTATTTTAAATCTACTCTAAAGTATGATCTTATTAAAAAGTATGAATTTAGAGCAAATATATTTTATAATCTTTTCTTAGTCTGACAAAAATACTTTTGTTTTCCTCAGATCGAATAAAGCAGTAAATGAAATAGAATTACTGATCTACCTTCTTCCAAAATCATTCAACACCATCATGGGAAAAAAGAACAAAAAAGAAAAGAAAGGGCAAGGTAAAGTCAAGACAGATCAGAAGGCAGAGAAAAAGGCAGAAAAGCGCTCAAAGAAAGAACTTGCAGAAAAAGGAGAGGTATATGGCTCATTCAAACATTGCAACTTGGTTCTGTGAAATATAAAGTTCACAGAGCTCCTTGTAAAAATGCAATAAGTCAATATTTGAGTTACATATAATAATCCATATGCCAAGATATTTTAAATTTATCTGTTCTCCTCGATCTCTTCCTCTCATCTTGTATTCTGTCATCATGAAGTTATTTCAATCTGGTTTATATCATTTCTCTCTCTTTCTTGGCTAATGTTTTTTTTTCCTACTCGTTGGTTTTAGTAAAATGTGAGCGCTTAAACCCCTGGTGTCCATGTCTGGGGTCTTGCTTGTGCTTTAGTTGTTGACATTGAATGTTGACTCAAGTACTGCGTGTGTGGTCAGTCGAAGGTGGTACCTGAGTGCGGTGCTGGCTAGTACTGGGGCCGAGTGTGAATGTTGTGGTTGTGAAGTCTGCAGTGCCTTGTGGCGTGTGAAATCATAGGGGCGGTTTATTTGATTTGATAATACATGTACATGTATAAAGAATGAAAACCCTGCATTTTATAACAGCGTAAAAAGCTACTCGATGTGCATTTGGTGTATATAAATGGTTATTTTTTGTTTGTTTGTGTTATGGCACCACGTAAGTTTGCTTGGGTGAGAAAGAAGAAATTGGAAGTTTATTGGGTTGGGCACTAGGTGAGTGCATGTACATGTGAACCGGGATCAATAAACGAGTTCTAGTTTAGTCATGATAGCGATATACCCTTAACGTCGGTTAAGAGCCAGGGTTAAGGAACCAACCTTAATCTCTCTCTCTCTCTCTCTCTCTCTCTCTCTCTCTCTCTCTCTCTCTCTCTCTCTCTCTCTCTCTCTCTCTCTCTTTCTCGCCCTCTCCCTCCCTCCCTCTCTCTCTCTCTAGTTATCTTATGACTAATGATCACCAGAACATTTTTGCCATCATATATCTCAAATTTTCCTCTGCAGTTTTTAGGAGCATTATCTGAGCCCTGCTCAAGGTGCTTTTTTCCTCAATTGCCTTTATAAATAATTATAACGAGTGTGTATTGAAGTACATTCATTTACAATGAAAACATAATTATTCCTATTGCAGGAGGATATTGAGAAACTCATTGCTGAGTTTCAAGAAAAAGATAAAGCTAAAGTACAAGTGATAGAAGAAAAATGCCCTCCACCCTCTCCAAGGTATAGTTTTACATAAAATAAATTGTCTAACCAGTTGCATTATGTACACACCAGATCGAGTAGGCAAGTTATAGAACTTTTTTGTCTTGCCTGAAGCATTTCCTCTTTGTGTGCTACATAATACTTGAAGTTGGTGTCTGTTAATTATGGATCAATGTCAGTCAAACAACTATCTTAGGAATTTTTAAGAGCTATAGTTGTTCAAATCGTTTAATGCGGCACTTTATATGGGAACACATTTTTACCATTGAGATAGATTGATTTATTACCATCCAACATTTCTCTTTATAGTTTGAAATTACACATCTACAGTCAAACCTGCCCTGCCGACCACCTGCAAGTGGGACCACTTTTCATTGACTTTGTTGCATTATCCCTCTATTAAGTTACTGCCCATCGTGACCACCTGATCAACGCAACCGCTGGCAGCCTATGATCCGACCAAAGTAGATAAAATCCTGTCCAATGCGATCACTTTTTTGTAATTAAAGAGGAAATTTCGCTGAAATAAGGGTGGACATGAGGGATTAGTGAGGAAGGAGAAATTGGTACTGGTACTGTTGACACTGTAGATAAAGATCAGAGTGACTAAAGTGAGTAAGAGAGGGGTAGGGAGGGGAGGAATGGGGGGAGAGAGAGAGAGAGAGAGAGAGATTGTGTAGGCTGTGGTAGGACTTTGATACATATAAAGAAAATATGTAAAGAATGTTATATAAAAGACACCATATATCTAATTTTTTTTCATTTTGTCTATTGAAATGGCTGGCTCTGGATACTACTGCCAACTATTTGAACCCGTGGGTTTGGGAACTTTTTAACTCCAGTACTCTTCCTTAAGGCAGTAGGCACATGTTGCAAGTACTCAGTTGACTTTTATTGCCTAAGGCGACAACTCTTGTCTATGATTTTCGGTGGTGGCCATGGGCAGGTTCAAGTGTATTTTGATTACAAGAAACAGACCTTGCTGAATGGCAGCAAGAATTATCTATTTATTTAATTTAAACAAAAAAAAAGACTGAATTTTCTACTATTGTTAAGTACATGTATTTAGATCCTTGTGGCAGTTTTCACATTGTTTGAAAAATGATAATGTACAGTAAATATTAAGGAGCTGTAATATCTTTTTTCTTTATTTTTTTTTGTTTGTTTGTTTAATTTCAAATTGATGGCTCATTTGCCAAAAACAATGTAGCCTTTAACTTTAGATTAATGGGGAAAAAAGGTGGCTTCCAAAAGCTTTAGGGAAACTGTAATGTAACCTAATTTTCTGTTTTGCCAAAGCTACAAAATATAGTAAGTTTGATACATTATATTTGTCAAGAAATAGTTAAAAGATACCATTTGCAGATTAAGTAGTTTGTCTTAGAAAGTAAACTAAATGTAATCGATAAGATTTGAGTGAGAACTTTCTAGTTTTCTGATGAAGCAATTGTTTTTCTTTAAATAACATTAAATGTCTTTTTTCTTAAATGCCTTTTTTTTTTTTTCCAGATGCAATTTATCAATAGTACCTCACACGGAGAGGGAAGAACTTATCTTTTTCGGTGGAGAATACTTCACTGGAAATAAAGTAAATGAAGCTGGAACTGAAGAACATTTTTGAATACATACATACATAGAAAAGACTTTTTAGTAATCTAAATGTAAAAATTATTTGTCCCATTTTCAGTCTTACCATTTATGCATACATTTAAAATATCAAAGGGAAGAGCTTTTAGCAAGTATAATGTAGATATTTTTTAGTGCAATTTACATTTCAATACTTGTATTGACTAACATTCAATAAGCTTTTAAATGTAAAAGGAATTTGGTGTATTCTAATGGCATAATCATCATCACCCCCAGATTCTTTCTTTTTCTCTAAACCACAGATGTATGTCTACAATGATCTGTTCACCTACCAAATAAGAAAAAATGAGTGGACCAAAGTTTCTATCCCCAATGCTCCTCCTCCTCGCAGTGCTCATCAGGTGTGATATTTGGAATATCAACATTGTGCTTAAAAAAACTTAATTTTCCATTTTCATTGCAGAAATTCATAATTGTACTAATGCAATAATGCGAAATGAACATTGTTAGTATTCAATCATTTTTGGTCAGAAATAATGATGTATTTATAATAATAAAAAAAACAATGCAGTTTCTGAAAATATTGAAATACATTTGATATGTAAACGTGCAAACAATTAACATAGTGGACCCACAATTGTTGGCCACAGCTGTATAGAAACACCATCCCTTTACGACATAAGAGACAAACAGTAGAGTAAAAGATGTAGAGCTGGAATGTGGTAGGTTTCATCCTCAGATAAGTTAAACATTTATTTTACCCCCCACTAAGAACATTCTCTATTAAATGATGATATTTGCCAAATGCTTCTCTGCGTTAATTGATTCTCTGAACCCAGTATGGGTGTGAATTTTGACGTGGTCTTTTTAGGCAGTACACAATTAACTGCAAGGCCTCCATTTTGTTAGAACTGAACTGAAAGGGGAGTGGAGGAAGGTGAATCCACTCTGTCGCCACCTGTTGGTTTGCCTCCCTTTCTTCAGTGATTGGAAAGAGAGGGAAGACAAATCCACTGTGTTTGCTCGTTAAGAAAAGCTGCTCCCTGGTTTAACCCGTAGAAACCATAATCTTGACCTCAATACAGCCCCATACCCTGGGCTCCTGAGCTAAAAGTAGGAAAGCAACATATGTTCTAAATGAAAGGTGAACACAAGATCACACTGTTTATTTTTATATGTGCTCAGAACAGATTGCATAAATTGATTCCCCCCTTCCCTATACACCCTCCCCCCAATAAAACCACAAAACAAAACAAAAACAAAACAAAAACAACAACAAAAAAAACAAAACACAAAAAAACATTGTCAGCACAGATATTATTTTTTTTACCTGATATACCTATAGAAGTAGTTGCGCTATCTCTTACAAATGTTCCAGTTTACGGTTCTTGAAAAGGGTAGAAACCATATTGAAATTTAGTTTACCATTGTTGATGCGTTAAATTAACTTTGTAAAAATGTATCACATAGTTGTGAATTTTTTTTCCCTTTTTTTTTTACATTCAAATTTTGAAATGTGGACTTCCTATGATTTCTTTTTTTTTCCTCTGTGATTTGTCTGTGTGTGTTAGTACAAATTCAAATTAAATTGTTCTTCGTACCTTTTAGAGACAAAGACATACACTCCACCCCCCCCACCCCCCCCCCCCCCCCCAAACTTAGAAATGTTTTTTTTCATGAGTTTTTGTTTTTTTTCTCAAATCTAGTTTTAAGAAAGTGTGAAAATTGTTATTCTTTTAATAATGCTCTTTTTTCTTCTTCTTGAAACAGGCAGTTTGTGTGGCCCACCAAGGGGGCCAGATGTGGATATTTGGAGGTGAATTCTCAAGCCACTCGCAGAATCAATTTTATCACTATAAAGATCTATGGCTGCTGCATTTAAAAGACAAAAAGTGGGAGCAAGTCAAGTGAGTTCTTGCATTTTTAGCATTTCAGAAAGAGAAAAGTATAATAATACTTCTTTCCTACCAAACTGTTGTATAAAGTGGTACCTATAATGCCCTAGTCTTCACAAGAAAATTTAGTAAAGCCCCCTCTGAGAAAATTATTTGCAATAGCTCAATCTTACAATAGTATCTCATGTATCTTTTAGTTGGTTTTTCTTTATTGTTTTTTTTTCAATAAAAAGAGTAATGAAATTTTCCATTTTTATTCAAATCTTTATGCATTTTTTAAAGTCCTGCTATTTTCACCATCGGCTCATTAATTTTATATTGGGAATTTGTTCCTCTACTGTGAGTAGAAGTTTTGTTTGTTCAACTTACAGAGAATAAAATAAAACATTTTATCAGAGAAAAAGGTCACATAGATGCACTATGAATGTTCCCCTGAAAGGTTTTGAGAGTATAGTTTTAAGTATCTAAAAATGTGTCCACTTTGAAAATTTCTTAAATTTGTTTGATTTTGATGCCTGCAACACAGGTCAAGCGGAGGGCCATCAGCCAGAAGTGGACACCGTATGGCAGCACTCAAGAAGCAGATTTTTGTATTTGGTGGATTTCATGATAATGCAAGGTAATGCAGCAGTAATGGATCAGTATTTTAAAAAAAACACCCCCCCACACCAAGAGCCAAAAAGAAAGAAAAAAACAACAAAAAAACCCCCAACAAAACAACATTATTACAATTGTTCACAGAGAGTCCTTTTCGAGGAGATACATTTTGAATAAGAAGATAAATTGTATCCATAAAAAAACCTTTTCTGTTTGAGGTTTATTTTTGTAAATAAGATATGGACAGTGGTTTGGATAATGATTTCTCATTACAAAGTGGAAAAACTAGTTTTAAGTAGTACTTATTTTTAAAATTATTCACACTACTGATATCCGTATCAATTTAAAAAAATATATTGCTCGTTTAAGCTTTCCTCCCTCCCCCCTGTTGTTCTATTGCAAAGAAAAACTGTAATGTTGTACATGCAGTTCAATCATTTGTGCTCTTGATCAACGAGCAAGAGGTCCATTATTCAAATCTCAAATGGACATCTGGTATCCATATAGAATTTTATGGAAAACCTAGGGGATGTAGAATTATTCAGAGATCACTGTAAGAACAAGTAGTTTATAGAAACATTGATTTTAGGTGTAATCTCAATGTGAGTATGTGTGTGTGATAAATATAGTCATTGATTCATGTTAAGATTTTTCAAAATATTTTACTTAAGAACAAGTGCAACATTATCTTCATATTCAATGTAAAGTCTAACATTTTTATTTTTATATTTCGCAATTTGCATATTTAAAATCTATTTACATTCTACATAATTATGTACAAACAAGCTGGGGTACCCGTTCATACGAACAGGTTGAATACAGTGTAATTGTCTGTAAGCCTGTTCTTTTTGAAAGGGAAACTTTTAGACCCCTTGCCATCAGTTAATATTATATTTTCTTCCTCCTTTTTTTTATTAAATGAAATTATCTTTTCTCTTCTTTTTTGAAATTTTTTTCTTTCTCTCTCTTTTTTTTTCTTCTTTCTTTTTTATTCTCTTTATATATTCCTCGTTTAAAAAAAAATCATTATTATTACTTTCTTGTCTTTCTTTTTTTAAACTAATTTTCTGTCACTCTCTCTTTTTTTTGGTTGTATATTATATCTAGACAGCTATGCTACTACTGCTGCTAATGATGGACAGATTTTACAGCTTGAAGCACATGATTTGATTAATGTCTCCTATGTTCCTCTAGGGAGTCCACTATGGCGACTGGTCCCAAGACTTACGTCTGACAATGTTATGTGCTGCCACACATTTGACAGGGCGGGGATACCATGACTTCTGTCTCAGCCGGTCACATTATACCGACACCGACCCAACCAATTACAGGGGACTAAAATTGCGGGAAAAAAGAAGAATTAACCTGCCGATCGTGGGATTCGAGTGCCGCACCTCCTAATCTGAAGAACAATGCTCTACCACATTAGCTAATTCGCCCTCCGTCAAATGCGGTGCAACTGGGAGTAATAACAAAATGAAGGTGCTGAATTTGATATTAGATCTAGAATCTAGATCTATAAAACCCTTTTCATTAGTTAAGCCTTGATTGTAGATCTAGAAAGGTTGCTCAAGTAAGCCAAGATTTTAGATTTAGATAGATTGCCTGAGTAAGCCTAGATTCTAGATCTAGATAGATTGCTGAAGTATAGCGGTAGAGGCAGTTCATGGAACTGACTCGGTAGTCTATGGCGCTTTGACTAACCAAGCCTAGATCTAGTTATTGCAAAAGACGATCCGGAAATCAAAAGGCGACCATTTTTTATTTTTTATTATCATAAATTAATGAAAAAATAAATCAGTAAAAAAGGACCAAGTAAACCTAGTAAATGTATTTAGTAAGATGTAGCTTCTGTAAAAATTTCATAATTATAGGTTGAGCCGTCTTAGAGCCTTTTGAGAAGAACCCCTCGATTCTACTAAAATAAATATATAGATAGCATTGATTTGTTGGCGATTTTTAGATATAAACAGTGATACATTTTCAAATGTCTTTTTCTTTCTATTATATTTTATATAAAATTGTATTGTTTTGTTAATATGCATTATTTAATTTTTATTGTAAATGGGCATGTCAATCTCAATTTTCTCAAAAGGGATTAATAAAGTCTTATCTTATCTTATCTTATCATTGCTTTATTGAGTTCATGTACAATATTTATCTTACTTATAGTTAGTGACAGTGTCAACTTTCTTCCCCTTCAGAGATTACAAGTATTTTAATGATGTGTACAGCTTTGATCTGGAGACGTACACATGGGCAGCTCTGAATCCCTCAGGCACTGGACCCTCACCCAGGTTAGTTAGAATTATTCCGGTATTTGTTTTTGAACAACACTTGTCATATCAGTGCAGGATAATTTGTCAAAAAAAAAAAAGAAAAATCTTAAAAACCCTTATCTTATGATAATAGAAATTTACAAAATTAGGCCGATTCCGAAATTAGGACAAGAAAATCACATTTTGACATCTGTTGAAATAGGCATAATATCATATATTTAAAAAATTCACCATAGGCAGTTTAAGTGTTAAAGGCTACAGGCTTCCTTGTTATAAGAGGTACTATTTACCAACTAGTTTGAACCCTCCAAAGGGCTATGGTTTCATGACGAGTAACTAAAACTTTGAAGTAGCTGCCCAGTTCATCATTTTTATACAGCATGAAATATTCATGCTATTCCTAATATTTTGATAAATTTGATCATTAAAATTATATTCTCGATCCTAATAATATTGAAATAACCACAATAAGTAAGTAATTTGTGTATGATTCAGCAGTGATGATGTTTTTCTGCGGATCTGCTGAAATCCTCATTTTTTCGTTCAAAAGGAGGAATTTCCTCCTTTCCTCTGTATTTTCTGTCTTTCTACACTTTTTCCACCTTTCCTCACGAGTTCACAATCACCGTTTTTGTAATCCGCGGAAATGTGCGAGTTTATAATTCAACGACAGTTGTGCGAATAGCCCCAAGGTTCGACTATGTGAACGTCCAGCTCCTCGTTATATTGTACATCTATTATAAACACTGAGCCGTACTGCTGCCATACGGATAACTGCCAGTAGCTTGCATAAACAAAATGGCAATATAATTATTAAATTTTCGATAGTGTTGAGTGCATTTCTCTCCCCTTCCCCGATGTTATGATGTTTTATTTATCGATATGACAATTGTTTTATCCGCCAGCTAAGCTGAACGAGTGATTTCACAGTGTTTACATGTACTGTTTACCTTTTCAAACGCGATTTATAACCCAAAGGGTCAGGAAAATTACGCTCAAAGTTGTGAAAGCAAACTGAAAAGAAAACTTACTGTCCATTTGGGTGATCGAAATTTTAGTTCTTCCTCCATGGTCCCTTTTCTAGAGTCTAGATTAGATCTCTAGTCGATTGTCGATCGTGTGTTTCTTCCATTCAAATTCACACTAGATTCTATGTCTAGATCAAAAGCTAGTTGTCTAGATCTATGGGTCTAAATCTCGATTTAAACTTAAGTAAAGTGCTACTCTTTCACTTGATACAACATTACTAATGTTCTAGGTTTTAGAATCTAGACATTGATAATTAAATAATTGCTGGTATTGCCATGAAAACTGAATGAAAGTGAACTTGGGCGTGCAAAGGAAATAGACATTACGGTGAAAAATAAATTCAGATTCGAGTGGCTAGAGACATGTGTGAAACTAAAATCAAGGAATAGGGTTTTTCTAAAATTCATATATCTTTTGAACCTCTAAAGACGGAATAAAAACTGTTGCAGGTTTGCAAACTGTAGCTTTTTGTCTTTCAATTCAAATGTCTTTTTTACTGCTTACATGCAAAGTAATTTTAAATTGGTATGTTATGAAAAATAGCTTTTGGGGTGGACTGCAAACAATTTTCCTCCTTTTTCACTTTTTCTCACCATCATCACCGATTCAGGTTAATTATTTTGGGTTGATTGATACTTTTTTGTTTTGTTTACCTGCATAAAATTCATCTTTCCCTGATCCATAGTCATGCTTTCAATTTTTTTTTTTTATCATTTCTGATTAATACATCCATTTAAGGTCTGGTTGTGTTTTGCTGCCTGTGCAAGAGATGACGAAAATCATTGTGTATGGTGGGTACAGTAAAGAAAAAATGAAAAGAGATGTGGACAAGGGGACCATACACACTGACATGTTTGCTCTGATGCAGGAAAGTGAGTTAAATACACATTTTCTTAGTAATATAAACTCTTTAAGTCTTTAAAGAAAATATTTGGAGTCAGAAAAGGTGTGTGAAGTTTTTTCCTACTTTAATAAACTTTGAACATTTTATCTTAGATTTGACTTGATGATGAATAAGTGATGAAAATATGTTATAAGGAATATAATTGCCCTGCACATCCTGCAATCAAGCGCCCAAAAGCAACAACATTACAGCTTTGGCCTTCCTTCCTCCAAGCACGAAGTTGGAGGGGGATGGGGAGTGGGATGAGGACTAGGAGGAGGAGAAGGATGATGATGAGCAAGAGGAGGAGAATTAGGACTAAGAATAGTGGATGACTATGAGAACGTAAAAGATTAGTAAGGAAAGCTGTGTTAGATAAGAGTAGGAGTACGAGTAACAACAGGAGGAAGAGGATGACGACAACGATGACGATGCGGGTTATCAGGAGTTGGAACAGATGTAGGAGTAGTAGGATTAGTGTAAAATGACAGAAAGATGAAAAGGTGGAAGAGGAGAAGTGGGAGGATGAATAAGAGTAGTAGTAGAAGCAGGAGTTGGAGTAAGAGTAGGGGGAGTCGCAGGGAGGAGGAGGAGAAAGAGAAGTAGTTCTGGTAGAAGAAAGTATAGGACTCAATCTGCTTATCTTGTAATGTGCTGTACCACCCACACCCGATGTCTATTTAATCAAGGGAAACAACCTAAGATAATATTTGAACATATTGAGTTATGTCCCATTTTTGGGGGCTTTTTTTTTTTTTCTCTCTCACAAAAAAAGCATTGTATACATACAGTGCCCTTTTGAAATATACATTTCTTTTAATGTGCTCTGCTGTATCTGCTATCTGGAATAAAGGCACTATGAAAAACGTCACTTATGTGTCGTTATATCAGATTTTGAGTTTGACTGTACGTTTATACAGTGGCATATTGAGTAGGTCTTATTATTAGTCCAAAAATAGTGCCTATTTGTTCTGAATTGAAGATCTCACCTTTTTCTGTTTAAAAAATATAATTTCTCAGAAAAGCGAGAAGATGCTTCTGAATCAGCTGTGAAATGGAAATGGCAGCCAGTGAAACAATCAGGAATTCGCCCCTCACCTCGCTCTGGTATGTCTGGTACAGTGGTTGCTCCTGGCAAAGCTTTGCTGTTTGGTGGCGTCTTTGATCAGGTTAGTAGTGTAAAAAAAAGTTAAGACTAAAATTTAAATTATAAATGTTGTGGACCCATTTACAAATCTATTTACTTGTTCAACATTTTATGAAATAAATTTTCAAATTTTATGGTAATATATAATTATGTAAATATGTTATAAAATAATTGCATTTTTTGTTTGGAAATATCAGGAAATGCAAAAGCTAGTTTCTTATTTGTTGTTTTTTGTTGTTGTTCTTATTTCAATAACCGAACTCCTACCTGTACTACTTTTCCTGGACATAATGAAATAAGTAAAAGAAATAATAGTTTTCGATGTATTTTTATTTTCTGTAGGAGGAGGATGATGAAGACCTTGAAGGAAACTTCTTCAATGAGTTCTGGTCATTGGATCTCAGCAACGGCAAATGGTTCTCTGTTGATCTCAGGTAATTTCTCTAATTGAAAGTGAGTTAAATACACATTTTCTTAGTAATATAAACTCTTTAAGACTTTAAAGAAAATATTTGGAGTCAGAAAAGGTGTGTGAATTTTTTTCCTACTTTATCAAACTTTGAAGATTTTATCTTAGATTTGACTTGATGATGAATAAGTGATGAAAATAATAATTATTATATTATAAGGAATATCTAAAGTATGTACAGTTGAGCCCATATACAACAGCTAGTGCCAGAACTGGACTTTCCCCGCGTCCCCTTTTTCACCTGTTAAAACCTTAGTAAAAATTCACTGGTTTAAGGGCACCCCCAAGTTCTTTTTCTACGATAACAGCACCTTGAGTAGCTGGAGCTAAACAACACAAGCAGCGAACGGGACATAGAATGCTGCACACCCAGCTCTTAAAAAGCCTCTTAAGTCTCCCTACATGTTTCTCCTTCTCTCATTGGTCCAATTCATTATGTAGAGCCCACTCTACCTGAGTGCACAGTGTGTACGCATGATAGCCTTGAAAGGGATGGAGCTACCATCGCAAGAACCAGCGACTTTGTCTAGAGACAACAGATGCATGGAAGGATTCCAAACTGAGAAAAATTCTTGATGACATATTCAACGCGGAGGAGACAGGCATTTTTTTATATAACTGTAAATGATTACCCAAGGGCACGTTGGTTTTGAAGAGCGAAAAAGGAACTGGTTGAAGGGTTTCAAAGGAGCGGATTATGCCAATATCTGCAGCTCAGGAAAATTACCCCTCCTCACCATTGGGAAGTTTCTAAAATCATCAAAACATTTCTCACGGAGTGCAAGGCAAACGCAAAGGCTTGGATGACAAGTTCAATTTTGAAAGACTTGGTCAGGAAGCTGGACAAAAAAATATTTGCTGAAAGGTCACAGCATTGCCCTTGTCATCAATAATTGCCCTGCACATCTTGTAATCAAGCGCCCAAAAGCAAAACTTTACAGCTTTGGTCTTCCTTCCTCCAAACACGAAGTTGAGGGGGATGGGGAGTGGGATGAGGACTAGGAGGAGGAGAAGGATGATGATGAGCAAGAGGAGGAGGATTAGGACTAAGAAAACGTAAAAGATTAGTAAGGAAAGCTGTGTTAGATAAGAGTAGGAGTACGAGTAACAATAGGAGGAAGAGGAAGACGACGACGACGATGCGGGTTATCAGGAGTAGGAACAGATGTAGGAGTAGTAGGATTAGTAGTAAAATGACAGAAAGATGAAAAGGTGGAAGAGGAGGAGAAGTGGGAGGATGAATGAGAGTAGTAAAAGAAGCAGGAGTTGGAGTAAGAGTAGGAGTATGAGGAGGAGGAAGAGGAATGGGAGTAGGAGGAGAAAGAGAAGTAGTACTGGTAGAAGAAGGTATAGGACTGTCAATCTGCTTATCTTGTAATGTGCTCTACCACCCACACCCGATGTCTATTTAATCAAGGGAAACAACCTAAGATAATATTTGAACATAATGAGTTATGTCGCATTTTTTGGGGGCTTTTTTTTTTCCTCTCACAAAAAAATCACTGTATACATACAGGGCCCTTTTGAAATATTCATTTTTTAATGTGCTCTGCTGTAACTGCTATCTGGAATAAAGGCACTATGAAAAACGTCACTTTTGTGTCCTTATATTAGAGTTTGAGTTTGACTGTACAGTGGCATATTGAGTAGGTCTTATTATTAGTCCAGAAATAGTGCCTAATTGTTCTCAATTGAAGATCTCACCTTTTTCTTTTTTTTAAAAATATAATTGCTCAGAAAAGCGAGAAGATGCTTCTGAATCAGCTGTGAAATGGAAATGGCAGCCAGTGAAACAATCAGGAATTCGCCCCTCACCTCGCTCTGGTATGTCTGGTACAGTGGTTGCTCCTGGCAAAGCTTTGCTGTTTGGTGGCGTCTTTGATCAGGTTAGTAGTGTAAAAAAAAGTTAAGACTAAAATTCAAATTATAAATGTTGTGGGCCCATTTACAAATCTATTTACTTGTTCAATATTTTATGAAATAAATTTTCAAATTTTATGGTAATATATAATTATGTAAATATGTTATAAAATAATTGCATTTTTTGTTTGGAAATATCAGGAAATGCAAATGCTAGTGTCTTATTTTTTGTTTTTTGTTGTTGCTCTTATTTCAATAACCAAACTTCTGCCTGTACTACTTCTCCTGGACATAATGAAATAAGTAAAAGAAATAATAGTTTTCGATGTATTTTTATTTTCTGTAGGAGGAGGATGATGAAGACCTTGAAGGAAACTTCTTCAATGAGTTCTGGTCATTGGATCTCAGCAACGGCAAATGGTTTTCTGTTGATCTCAGGTAATTTCTCTAATTTTATTCCTCTTGCTCAAAATTTAGTATATTGACATTGAATGCTTCAATTGCTTACAGCCACTGCTGTTACCTCTTCATGAATTTAAGACATTTCACTCTTATTTTTTCTGTAGGTTTTATTTATTAATGAAGAAAATGGATAAAACTTGATTCTTATTTGAAGATTTTTATTTAAACCCCATAAACAATGTGTTCTCTGAAAGAAGAATGGCAAGGCTAAAAGTTGGTAATATTTGTTTAATTCAAGGAGTATCTTTGAAAAAGTATGGTATTTGAATAAATAATTCTACTAAAAATGTTCTCAACAGGCTATGGAATTGACACCATTTTCTATTACATTTATTTTCTCCACACACAAAAATTTGTATCCTCCGTTCACCACCGTCTTTCGCTTTTAGTCTCATTTCTTGTATCCTCCGTTCATCACACTCTTCCTCTTTTAGCCTCATTTCTAGCTTTCAATAAACCTGTGTCTATAACTTAAAACTTTTAATCTCAACATTATTTAAATGTTTTCTTTTCTTTTTTTTTATTTTTCTTTATTTATGATTTATTGTAATGGTAGGATGTCCATTTTATTTCCTATTTTCAGTCTTAGTGAATTTGCCTCTCTGTCCTGATTAGTCTCTATGAAATGCAACTCACAAATGTCCCAAATTTGAAAGTAGTTTTTTCCTGCTTATGTTTCCTTTTTATTGCTTAACCCTTTATTTACTGACTAGTCGATATATTTCACAATGGTAATTTACTGACTTAAGGGTCACACATGTTACTCCAATTTTTCTATATACTAATGTTCTTTAATTTGTTGCCAAGCTTTTCTAAAAAAATTGCACACAAAATGTGTATACCAAACTGGTTTTTTAGCGGGCAATTTGCAGGCGCTCCTGTAAAAAAGGCCATCGAGCGATGGCAGATGCTCCCCTAAATTAACCGTTGATGTGTATTATTTAACTATATAATACATTCCTTGTTTGAAGTTAAAGAACAGATTTCTTTCAACAATAATTTGTTTTATTTTCAAATTTATGGATTTTGCGGTTCTAGTAGTTTAGAAACTAACATTCAAATTTACATCAATAGTATTTAAGTTATCTATGCTTAACTTTTCAGAGGCAAGAAAATTGACAAGAAAAAAAAGCGTAGGAAAGTAAAGAAAACTACAGAGGAGGGCGGAATGGAAATAGATGATAATGGAGATTTAGAGGAAGAGGAGGATGATGGAGATGACGATGAGGAAATGGAAACTGCTCAAGAAGGAGTTGAGAGTCTAGATTTATCTAAGGAATCAAGCCAAGTGCAAGAAGTCAATGATGACATATTTAAAGTGACAGTTGCCCCTTCTGCAGCAGAATCAGGACCAACAGTGTCAGCATCAGATGGTGGGACATCATGTGCAGATGAGGAGAAATTCTGGCCCTCTGCACGCATGAACACATCTTTAACGGTAATATATTTCTGCAGCCAAGAGAGTTTTCACTGGCCCTATAATTAAATCACTTTAATTTTATTTGCCATGTGATTCCTTGTATTGTGGAGTAAAACAAGTGATTGAAAATATTAACATTTTTGTTATCTCAAAATTTTCCTAATGTTATTTTAATATGCAGCATAAAACTGCTTATTCATTGTCTCCTTTGTTATTTCTTTTCAGTGTAAAGATGGAAACCTGTTTATGTATGGTGGAGTGTTTGAAGAAGGGGATAAGCAAGTGACACTTGCTGATTTGTACACCTTGGACACCCACAAAATGGATACCTGGACTGTAATCATTGGGGAGGATAGAAAGCTGCAGGAGTGGAAGGATCCTGGATCTTCCGACGAAGAAGGGGAAGGAGCAAAAGCATCAAGAAAGAGGCACTTGGAGGATGATGATGATGATGGTGATGATGATGACGGTAAAATAAAAGAAAATAATTCATTTTTAATCACAAAATAATGTAGGTTTTAATATTCTAAAAAAATATTTCAGGTCTTTGATTAAATGTCAAGCACAAAACTAATTGTGGCAAATTGGCAGTACTTGTTTTCAAAAACTGCTCAACCATCAGCCATTCTTTCTCTTATTGTCTTCAAGAAATGTAGAACTTTATTGATGCATGAGAACTATCAAATAAACCTTAAGGGTGAACAATTTTATTGAAAATATGAAAGCCTCAACTCTTGCATTTTGATTGGTGTTGTTTGTACATCTCAATAAGGTGTATTCTATACTCAAGCACCTATGATGTTATGGAAATCTTTTTAATACTTCAGATACAGATGAAAGCATGGAAATAACATTTGATGACGCACCCAGTCGGGTTGATGGGGAAAGCATCTCAGACTACTTCACCAGGAGTCAAGATTACTGGATACAGAAAGCAAAAGAGATTTATGAGGAGGAGGGGGAAACAATCAGTGATAGACGGCTGCTGCGATTTGCTAAGGAAGTTTGTGAGGAAGCCTGCGACAGATGATGAGTTGGTGACTGTGTTATTATGGATTGTTCAGGTCAAGAAATTTGTTTTGTTGATTTTATTTTTGTTTAATTTGTCAAAGGCCTTGTTTCTTGATCCTTTATTTGTTTGGATGAAGCAAAATGTGCTATGCCTTCAAACATTTGTATGTAGTACTTGGATAAATGTATGCTCTTGTTGGGCGATTTACATTTTACTATCATATTTTGTCAACTGAGTTGGACAAAATTTCAGTAAAAAACCAAGCAAAGATCCATTGATACTTAATATTTACATGAAAATGGATTAAAATCACAAACAGACCCCTTTCTGTCTTTCTTGATATTGACAAGTGTTTGTTGTGCCTAAGTCAGTGCATATATTATTTCTCCTCCCTTAAAAAAAATGTCATAAATTAATGTTTCAAACAAATAGCATTGAGAGTGACACAACATAACATTTCTATTTAAGCAAACAATTTTTGAAGTTTAAGAGAAAGAAAACTCTGACTACAACAAATTTAGAAATGCATTTTTTTTTTTTTAGATTATAGGTTTGAAAAATGCTTTTAATGATCAACATGAAACAATCAATATATTGTTGTATCACTTCTATTAATTTACTTATGAGATTCTATAAAAAATATTCAAATTCATATTGCCTTAAAAAAATAAAGCTACACAAATGGGCTATTAATTTGTCATTGCACTGTATCATACTGTAAATACACAACTAGCAAAGTTCTTTTTTTTTTGCTTCAAGTAGTAATTATATTTTCAAAGAATTTTTTGTTTTCTGTGCAGCCCTTTAGTTTCATTTTGAATGTTGTGGGCGACTTTTTTTTTTTAGCTCTAGAAATAAAAACTATATGCAATTCTCTTGTATTTTAAAATATCAGAGATAATTAGTTATACTCTATAGATAGACTACAAAGCCCTCAGTGCACAAAGTTGATGAAGATAAAATCTAAAGAAATCATCTGTCTAACTTGCTATTTTCTGATTTGATTTCATTTTAAATGGTAAAAAATGATGCTAATTGAGGCAACATTCCTATTTTTTCCTGAAGAATTCCTATATGTTTGATGTTTGAAAGAAAGTATGGATTCAAAGGGGGGAAAAAAAAATGGTGATAAAAATAATAAAATCCTAAAGTTATGAGATTGATTGAAATTATAACAAAATGGCAATTAAAGGAAAATGTTATTTACGACAGTACATTATTAAAACACTTTTTTTTTTTAATGAAAAAGATATATAATATACTTTTCATCTAACGAAAACAGCATTTAAACATGATATTTACACCCAAGCTTACAAGTGCTGAGGGTTGCTGCACACAAAGTGAATATGAATCGACTGGATTGGATTATCAAATTGAATTCACCATTATGTTAAGATTTCGGTAAACAAAATTACGTCGCTTAAGTCTGAAACAAGGTACTGCCTTCTGCTGCTCAACACTTTGCATGGACATGACATAATTATTAAATGGGTTTACTTTTAAAACATGTTGATTGATAAAGTAATATGGTTTTAATCAGTTTGTTGGTCTGGTAAAATAAATGTAAAATAAAGTTGGAAAAGGTTTTAAAAAAAATTGACATAACTGTTGTATAATATATGTAGTGCTCCACGATTGCCAAGTCAAAGTACCCAAAAAGGTTTTAAGATGACTTTTAGTTTATTGGTTTCTTCAGATTGTGGAAGGGTCTTGAGACTTGCATCTGACACTTTTACTTTCCGCCACACTGAGACAGAGTGTGGGTGTCAAGACTTGTCTCAGTCAGTCACAATTAACTGACATCAATTCATCCAGCAGAGAATAAAGTGGTCTAATCTGTATGATCAAGTCAGGTACTTCCTGATCAGAAATTGTACTCTCTACCATTTGGCCATGTCAAAGCCCAGCGCAGTCTATATGTTAATTTTTTTTTTCTCCCATTGCCTTGTAACATTTTACAGGTGATATCTGATATTGAATTAGATGTTCTGATGAAAAAAAATGTGTTTTGCTTAGGGAAAAAAACAGTGTTGCTAACAGCTAAACATATTCAGACAGGAAGTTTGAAATGGTAGTACCTGAGCACTGCACATATATTGTGAGGTGACATTAAAAAGGTTCCATCTGCCGTTTTGGTAAAATTAGAGATAACAACACGATACTGTTCTATCTGTAGCCTACATAAGAATCATCAAGACAAAAACTGTAGAGATAACCAACACTATTATAAAATAAAAAGGAATATTTGGACTAAAGACCGAGTCATTATCTGTTACAGTTCAATCTTTTGATTGCATTTATCTCAAAAGCTAAAAAGGATAGATAGAACCTTTTTTACGTCACTTTGCATTATGTATGAACTGGTATTTAGCTTTTGAGTATTTTGAAAAGCTTCACGGGAAATAAACTTTAAAGAGTTAGACCTGTGACTAGAATGGCTTGACATCACAATGTATGTTTCCCACAAACCCACTTGAGGCTGGTGTCTGTCATCTCTGCAAGGTCAAGTATATTCCTCCAGCAGCACTGACAGCAATAAGCTCGCCATCCTTAATCATCAAACATAGTGGGAGAAGTCATATTTAGTATTGGAAAGTTGTCAATGCATTAGTATAGTAAAGGTTTCTGTTAAAAGTAATACAGTAAAACTCGGTAATAATGAGAGTTCATCTTCCTTTATAACTCTCGTTATAGCCAGGGTTCTCGTTATTCTCAAAGACGAATTTATTAAAATACAATAATTGTGCCTAATTTTTTTTTACCTTGATTATGACCCCTTTTTAACTTGTAATCCGTAATTGTTTGTAGCAAGGCAAAGTTTTTTAGATCTACATGTATCTTTTACACTCTTTCAATAAAACGAGAAAGGCCTACCCCCACTACCTATTGAATTTATGAGTTTGGTGATGGGAAGATGCAATAAAATAAAACTTTGCCTTTAACAACATTGTGTTGACCCCTAAATGGCGATAATGGTACATGAATATAGGGCTATCAATGGGCTTGGCTAGTCTACTGCCTAGATTTGCATTAGCCAGCCTTGTTTATGACAATAATACACCAAAAGCAGTTCTAAGGGTTATTAGCAGGGTTTTCCCATTTTGGTTCTCATTATTTCCAAAATAAGTTAAAGGACGCAAATGGAAAAAGGAGAATTTTAAATCTCTTGTTATTCCAACATTTCTCGTTATTCAAGATTTCATTAAAAATGGGAACTACAGTATTAACTTAGTTACCGTGTTATATATTTGATTAAAACAAAAAGTCATTAAAAGTAATTTTATCTTAAAGATTCCAAGGTTAACTACTACTCATTCTAGAGCTTACATTTAAATCATTATTTCTATAGCCCCATCTTAACCTGCTGTGGAAATAATTTTAGGACTATACTTCTTAATAACTTAGAACTAAGACTTAGGAATGGAATTTGGACCGATCAAAAAATAACACAGGATGCCTGAAAGTTCTCACCTTTCTTTTTTATCAATTTAGATTTCAGCTTTTCAAAGTCAGGAACATTGTTCCTCAGAAACAAGTAGTCGGTGTCTTTCTTCCATGCCATGTTGTCAAATATGCACACTCGAAAATCACAGGAAGTGCAGCGAAGTTGATCACATGGTCTGCAGTTAAAAATATCAGGCCAATTTTTGACTCATTAACGCTTTCCACTCGCTTGCCCATTCCCCTTCTAATCACAAGCCTTACTGTAGAGCCTTAGAAAAAGGAACATGTGTTAACTAACACTTCGATAACTTTGAAATAATATATTGATATCAATGAAAATTAGAATTTCTGTAGGTTTTCTTCACATCATTTATCACTTATATCAGTGTTTGAAGTCACACTTTTATAGTGATTTTTTTATTCGAATTAAAGAGAAGAAAAAAGTTACAAAATCTTACATAATACTTTCGTCTTACCTTGTTCATATTATCCAATATTGTACACAAAATGCTCTGGCTTGTTGGTAATATATTATTTTATAAAATTTGAAAAAGAATGGTACCACTAAGAAGTCTGTCACTTCATTTTTTAAATTTTCAATGAATTTAAAAAAGTTTACTCCTTGCCTGCCAAAAATGGGTTAGATCTAACTTCAGAATCAGAGTCCTGATAATCCTCAATAGCTTCTAGGTATAGACCTCAGTCTTTACCAACGCGTTTCTCTAGCAAAGACAAAATATCCTCCTCCTTAATCATTCAAATGGCCTTTCCACTTCAGAAAAAGCCATTTATAACTAATCTCAAAAGGTAGACTTTCAGAACAGGGCCCGTATGCAACTCTCACAATTATTTTTCCACTTAACTACGCTAAGTAAAAATCGTAACTGTAACGTTTAAGTTGATGGTATGCAACTGTTTTTACGACGCTCATGTAGTTAAGTTAAGCTAGGCTAAGCGAACAATCATTTCGGCTGATCCAGCGTGACATTCAGACACAACTCCAAACACTCACACACACATACACACTTTGCTGCTGATGCTACTACATTAGATCTAGGCTTATAGATCATGGAATTTCATAATTCAGTAACTAAACTAAGATTCTAGTTTCTCATTAATAATAACGCAAGATCTAGGCTCAAGTTTGCGGCAGTAAAGGACGCCAATTTACTCAATTAGAATGATCAAAAGAACACCATTCTGTAATGTTTAATGCATCCAATAAGTTTAAGAGTGACTAGAAATGACTAAAAAAGCTTTTTGTATGCAAACTAATTGTTTTATTAGGCATATTTTAAAAATTGAGTCGAGGGGTTTTCAAGATGGCAGCTGAATTGGCGCGTTTGTTGCTCTTATGGCCCGTTGGGATATAGAAAAACAATGCGCTGATTGGCCACGCTATTGTCTCAACTGCTGTATGACAGGGTTAACTTAGCAATTAAGACGAACGCAGTAAGTGAAGGTACCATTTGCATCAAATTTACAATAAATGTGTTAAATTTTGTAAACTTTCGTTGAAAAGATTAAAAGATGGATCAGCAACAAAATTTGTTCCTCAAAAGGCGATCAACGTTGTGATTTGTAATGCGACTGACCTTGACTTGCCTATTAACGGAGCCAGTCTTGATGCCAGTGGAAATAAGAAAAATTAAAACTTAAAAATCTTAAGTCTATCCTATATTGTATTGAAGGTGAAAAAAACATTACCCAGTCACGCTAAAACTAAAAGGCAAAATCCTAGCTGCTATTTTTTTTAATTATAACTTCTTCTACAGTTAAATTGCATCCATTTAGTGATTGATGGTGAGTTACACTTACATCCTACTTTAGAGAGATAGATTTCAATAATACCTTTGGTTAACAGCACTTCCTAAACCTAGGCGATCACCACTGCCGCCAAGATATACTGGCAAGCATCTGTAAAGGAATGAAAGATGATTTTCTTAATTTTTGCAACTTGCTCTGATGATACAAAAATGTGTTGATTGGAAGTTTTAAGTATAAAAAATATCTAAAATAAGCACACTAGGGTTTTGGAAGGCAAATAAAAATCTGTAATTATCATTTTAAAAAATCATTCTTCTTTCTTGCATTTCAATCTTATAGACCTGCATGTGAGCCCTTACCAAATTATCTGAGCTTTCACAAACGCACACATCACCATGCCGGATCTTTTATTTCTTCAAAATCAAAAGAGGACACTTTTTAAAGTTTAGGCATTTTAGTTGAAATTTCAAAGTTAACTGATTGGAACTTGTTTTGTGATTTTAAAGCTCTTTAAAATGTGAACTAAAATTTGTTTGAAATAGGTTGATATGCTAAAGTTATGATTTATATTATAAAAGTTATAAAATGTAGGGGACAGAGAGAGAGAGAGAGAAAGTGAGATTGAGATAAAGGTGGGGAGTGATGAGCGAAAGAGAAAGAAGAAAAAGATGTTGAATTAAAATTTGGGCTGAGAGAAAGACATAGAGAGAGGGAAAGAGGGAGAGAGAAAGAAGAAGAAGAAAAATTTTAATGATATAAGTTAAATTTGTGAGAGAGAGAGAGAGAAGAAGGTTGAACTTAAATTTGTGGAGAGGAAGAAAGAGATAGAAGGTGGAATTTAAACAAGTCAAGAGTGAAGAGACGTAAGAAGGGAGAAAGTCAAATTGAGGTTCAGAGTACAATATATAGGAAAGCCAATCTTCAAAGAAAGAGTTAAACGATAATGAAAAATTAGAGGAAACAAGTTCCAAAACTGCGTTCGAAGTGACCTGCGCATGCACGATGAAAATCAAGAATGATACAGTTCTTAGTTTTATGACAGCGTGGAGAGTTTCAATCAGAACGGAATTTTCCGATGGTGCGGGCCTAACTAAAAATAACTATCCTTCAATATTGTCGGCAAGGGACTGTTTTCGGCATTCCAAGGATCCACTGTCAGCGCTTTGACTGCTAGCCGCAGGTAAAGTGGAGGGTTGCCGATACGCCAACAATTTGAACCCACTCTCATTTTGGCTGTAAAAATTAGCTGATGGACAATGATTGTCAAAATCCGACAATTGTCAGCACACATGCAGGTACAATCTTATGAAATTGAATCAATCATTTTAATATCTCTTACAAATTATATCAAATGTTTTCTAGTCTGCACATACATTTTGTGAGTGTTTCTAGCATTCTGATCTATTTATCAATATTGAATGACTTAACTCCTCAATCGTTATCACTTTTTGTAGCGACAAGGTTAAAATGTACCAACCTTCTCGTCTGCTCACAGCTGGCAGATTCTCTTAGCGACAATTTTGAAGGTTGATCTTTTGGCACATCTCTCTGCATAAAAAATATGCATATATATATACAACCAGCACTGTTTTTAAGCTTGGAATTAAAAGCATTTTTGGTATCTTTGGTAAACAGTGGAGTGTTTTAAATGAGGCAGAAAAGTAAGATCAGGTGATTCTATTTTTTTTTTTCTTAACATTAAGCTGCTTTGAGTTAATAAAAAAAAAACTCAAAAAAATAAAATAAAATAACAACACTAATCAGAGAAATTGTGAATGGTAACAAAAAAAACAAAAACATAAGCAAAATATTTTAGCTATTTAAATAAATGTTAATGAACTTGTTGTATGTAAACGTCTTTGAGGAGCAAGGAGAGCTTAACCAGATAAAAAAGACTACGAAATACTGAAGGAAATGAATGTTCATACCTGACATTTTTCATCCAAATCTAAATCCAGGATATCATCAATAGCTGCATCAATAGCAGAACTAAGGAGCAATGAAGGAAAATAAAAAATATTTAGCATAATTTTGTGATTGTTTCTCTCTTTAATATTAATACAGAACTAGTAATATTTATTAAGAGCTTTACCTGAAAAAGGGGTAAATCTGTACAACATCAACTTTTTTTTTTACATTAATCATAAATATTTTTTACAAAAAAGTTTTTATTGTTTATCAATTCAACAATGATACAACAAATGTATAGTTCTATCAAAGTGGCAGGTTTAGTAAGTATTTATGCACAATCATAGTCCAAAACAAAAATAGACATGTAGCAGGAATGCTACCACGAGGAAGAAAAAAAAAAAGACAAAATATATAACCCTACACAAGATTATCAGGTATAAACTCTGGTATCTTGAAATGGGAGTTGGAGAAAAAAAATTCTGCATCGGCCGGGAATCGAACCCGGGTCACCCGCGTGGCAGGCGAGTATTCTACCACTAGACCACCGATGCTCTTGTGTAGTGGAAGGCACATAAGATAACATCCATAATAAGATCTATCTTTTCCTAGTATTTATTTGATTTCCTAGATCTAATATATTTTACATTCATATTGGGCTGAGGTTTACCTTTTTTTATTTTTCACAGGGGCCTTGGTTGGTTGTTGTTTTGGTTCCACTCCGTTCGCTTCATTTTTCGCGTGCTGCCCTGGTAGCCTCACGTATTTTGTTTCAACCTCATCTAACAGATCGTCAATATCTTCCATTTCGTAAAAAAAATATAAATGAACACACTCAAACTGATGAATTACTAGATACAAATAACTATATCTAGATAAATACGTGTAATCAGTGATATGATGAAAAGAATTCACAGCTGACTCACTTTCTGCGGCCAACTGTTTTCAGTCCAAAAGAATTTGGAATGGGTTTGTTTACAGTCTCTTAGACGCCATGACAGTGGATTCCAAAGATTCCGGTTACACATTTTTAATAGTCTGTGAGATTCATACGTGATTGTACGACGTTGTACAAAACAACAACAACAACAACAACAACAATAACAACAACAACAACAACAACAACAACAACAGTAACAACAACAATAACAAAAACAACAACAACAAACTTAAAAATAACATTTTGAAAAATTTACAAAGGCTTTGAAAAATAAAATCCTTAATATTAATCCAAAGTCATAATAAGCATAGTATGCTTATATCTTTGATTAAACTGCCAGTGCCATGGAAAAAAATGAATCTGTATCACAGTTTTTGTTCAATTTCTCCAATGCTATAATTTGTGGTTGTGTTTATGTGTGTATGCTGAACGTGTGAAATTAAACGTGATGAAAATGCTCGTTTTTCATCACTTCTATTTTCACACGTTCAGCTCTATAAATCATAACTACATATCGTTTAAGAACAAATTATGTCCTCACACGATATCATTTTAAAAAAAGGGTTAAAAGCGGACCCAAGCAATGGAAGCAGATCTAAACTAGCCTACAAGTCATCTAAGGAGTCGACTTATATTATGATAAATATGGTAGGCTACTTGGGTCCGAATATTAGCCTTCCAGTTTGGTTTTGAAGCACAAACAAATTTTTTTCATAGTCGTTTCGTTTAAATTATTTTGTATTTGGGGAGTTCAGAGCTAAAGTTATCAGATGATAAATTGGATATAAATTCAAGCGCACCATTGTGCAACAGGCTCATTAGTTCAACAGATGCGCGTGTGTGTGTGTGTGTGTGTGTGTGTGTGTTGCTTAGCTTCTAATGTCAGCACTTCTGACAAGTTAACGTGCTACCCGAGGATAGCAGAGACAGTGCGGAGGTATAAGTAACATTACTCTCACTCACATTGTCTCACTCGGTCAATGAAACTGACACCGACCCAACCTGTAGGGGACAAAATCAGACAAAGATTTTTTTTACTGATCGTAGGATTCGAACAACGGATCTTCCGACCTGGAGACCAATCCTCTACCACTTTGGTCAGTTCGCCCCCCCCCCGCACGTGACCGTTTACCCACACCACACCCTTCCGACTCAACAGAAATAATAATGAGGATAAGTTTGCTCGAGCTTCTCAATGTATACACCCAACAAGTTTTACAAACCCTAGGTTTTCCACACACACACAAACACACACACAAAAAAAACGCAACACCAAACAACCCCCCCCCCCCCCAAAAAAAAAAAAAAAAAAAAAAAAAAAAAAAAAAAAAATAAAAAAAAAACAAAAAAAACAAATAAAAAATAAAAAAATAAAATAAAAATAAAACAAACCTATTATGTGCCTACGGATTCGAATCACGGACCTCCCACTCTAAGATCAATCAGAATTAAGCTTATTTATCATGTATAAAATAATAATAATAATTCAAAGGAGCCAGACTTTTTGACTTTAGCCTATCCAATATACATGCTACTATTTTTAATACTTTTCGACTACATTTTTACAATTATTGGCAACTTCATATTATTTTGTGTTTATAATTATTATGTTTTTCATCGGTCTTGTGGCAGGAGCTTTTATTTATTTATTTTTTTTGGAAAAGTCCGTGTATGAATCGCCGGAGGTGATCTTTGGTCCAACTTCAAGAAAGACGTCTATTTTAAATACGGGCAAAATACAGTTATGTAATGATCTTACATGTTAAAAAAATCTCCAAGGCTATTTAACCACATGGTGCAAATATGTAGCCTACCCCGTTAAAAATTATTTGGATGTTTGTGTGTGTTTGTTGTGTTGTTTTTTTTGTTGTTTTTTTAGTAGAGAATACAATGCCTATATTTCTTTTTCCTGAGAGCAGACTTTTTTACTTTAGCCTATCCAATATACATGCTACTATTTTTAATACTTTTCGACTACATTTTTACAATTATTGGCAACTTCATATTATTTAGTGTTTATAATTATTATGTTCTTCATCGCTCTTGTGGCAGGAGCTTTTATTCTTGTTTTTTTGGACAAGTCCGTGTATGAATCGCCGGGGGTGATCTTTGGTCCAACTTCAAGAAAGACGTCTATTTTAAATACGGGCAAAATACAGTTATGTAATGATCTTACATGTTAAAAAAAATCTCCAAGGCTATTTAACCACATGGTGCAAATATGTACCCCGTTAAAAATTATTTGGAAGCCACTCTCTAGTTTTATGCAAAAATGTAATGTACCACTTTGCTGTCTATTCTTTTTGTCGTTGTTTTATGTTTGTGTGTGTGTGTTTGTTGTGTTGTTTTTTTATTGTGTGTATGTCACCAAGGTAGTGTAAAGTTGTTTTTTTTTTACATGCCGATTTGTACGATTTTCGCAAGTATTTAGAGAACAAAATTGGCATAATTCGGCTCAAAATGTGAAAATAATACAGACACAGTAACTTGCTCAAACGACTAGTATATCTATAATGCATCTGTCTTGTTGTGTGCAGCAGATGAACTCCGCGAAAATCAGTGAAATGTGACCAGTTGAGACAAATCTTGGTCTCCCCGCTCTGTGTTTTTGTGGCAGCATGTGAATCTTCCAAAATTTGGCCTTAGAACCCTTCTACGGTATCGCCGAGCGCTAAGAAATCTATAAACTTTTTGAAGTCTCCAACCAACTTTATTTATTTGAGAGATGGCAGTGAATATTTTATTCCATTATGCTATGTATATCGTCTATATCAAGAGTAGTCTACTTCATTATCATCTTCTATACTAGCAGATGGATTATCAACATTACTGTTAATACCCTTTAGTTCTACTTTTCTGTTTTGATCATTTTTTATTCTAGAAATGCTGGTAGACACTATTGAGACCAACCGTGCCAAATAGCCCAAGCAAGAGGGCATGGTTAAAAGAGTACATATGCGCTTGAAGTAGATGTGTTCTCCTGCTTATTTATCTTGACCATGATTATTGTTTTATCTTAAACAGGATCTAATTTTATGTGAAATAACTATTTCAGAAAACCTTGTAAAACTACAAAATCTTTAATCTGAGGAAAACACACCTGTAACGCTCATCTTTCCAAAAAATAACTTTGTTGTTGTTGCAAGAAATGTGAAAAGCACCTACATGTATCAGTGTTTTTATTTTAATTTATACATGTATATCGTTTTTTTAAATAGAGTAATGTCTCTATGCAATTTACACAAGAAATTGTAAAACATTTTTAAGTCGCACGAAAAAACAATTATTTGACAGCCATTGATATAAAATGTAGGCTAAAGATTTTTTTCACTTAAATAGCATCTTCAAACTGTATGCACCTTTTAATATAAACTACAAAATGAATCCAGTACTTCTTGTTTATTTTTAATGGAAAACAAAGTAAAAACCTTTAATCTTATTAATGATTTTTTTAAATCACCATTTTCATTCTCCTTTATTTCACAAACACTCATCTATAATTATAGAGGACCTAGAGGACCAAATTAACAAAAATAACATTAGTGAGGGCCGTAAGTACAACGTCGCGTTAACTTACGACTCGTCGTAAGAATTTGCGATAAATAAGGTTTACGACGAGTCGTAACATACTGCTATGTTGTACTTACGGCTCCTAGTGTTCTGAAGAAAAAAATCTTTTTCTGGTTATCATGGGGGGGGGGGGGGGGGGGGGTTAACTTGCTGTTCCATATATTTTAGTTATACATGTATTAATTAATTGAAAATTATAGCCAACACTGTAATTAGAACAATCATTTTTACAACAATAAAGGCCCTAAGCCACGAAATAAGCGCTGGTGGCAAACAGGGCTTGTAAAACTTCAATCAATTAATTAACCAATAATCATCCAATACATCATGCAATCACAATGTAAACGATCACGTTAGAAGAAAAAAAGAAAAGAAAAGTTATATTACCAGTAAATTACTATTCTTTTTATATAACTGGGATAAGGTATTTACGAGAAAACCAAAATGATTTAAATAAATTGCATACTATTGGTCGTCAGTGCAAAGTTGTGGTAACCTCAAGACTCGTCTTAGGATGTTAAAGTATGAAGGTTTATGACGAGCTATAAGCTATCACGACGCTGTACTTACGACCCTACCTTTTTCATTTTAGCCAACGTAAAAAAATCCCATCTCAAAACACAATTCTTAATAGGAGTTTTAAACATGAAACGACATTCATATTGAAAAAAATGTGACTAATTTACATTTGCCTTGATCATTCTTTTAAGATCCCAATCCACATAAATTTGACAAAACATTGGAAGTGCACAAATAACACCTATAACATTTTTAAATATGAAGGCTTAAAGAAAATACTAACTTTCAATTGAAACGCTTAACAAAGTCTTAACATTTCTCGCATGTAAATGTTCAAACCATGCACGTGTCACTGAGCATTCTAGTCAAGCTTAACATTTCTAATGAAATATGCATTATCATAATTATTATATCAAAATCTAACAGTATAAAATGCATTTACATAAATTAAAGAAGCAATTCGTGAATTACATGACAGCTCTGCCTATTAATATAATCGTAGTTTCTATTCCACAAAAGCGTAAAGTTAAAGCTCTTTAGCTTCATAGTCCCAGGATACAACAATCCCTTCGTAGGGCATCAGCTTCAGTGGATCGAGACCTGCACTCCCTCCCTTGTGGTGAAGAACCTGTGTTCCCCCAACCACCTCCACCTTGGCGCTCCCCGGCACCGTCTTGTGAAGACCGTGCAATTGTTTTGTTGCTGGTTGTGAAGCGAAATTCAGGGCCACCAGATACCTGAACAAATGTTAAGCAATATAAATGTGATAGTTTTAGGGGAAAAAAAGGACTGTGCATGTAGAGTATTGGAACGCGCATATTTTATTTTCAAAAAATAAAACATGCCATGACATTATTTTTTCTAGTATCTTGAGAGAATATTTGATTATGAGGTGATTTGAGTTGTGATGCGGTACAGGAAAGATGTAAGTCCAACAGTCCAATCAATAATTATTCTATATTCAATGAGTATTAGTTATCAATTAAAATTCCACTGACCCCTTTTCTCCGTCAAATTCTCTAACAAAAGAGAAAACCTCGTCGTCGTGGACCAAGGGAATGTAATCGCCATATTCAAAGGATGGTTTCCCCTGGCGCAGTCGGGTTAAGTTCCGGAAAAGATTCCAGAGAGATGTCGGGTCATCCTTCTGAAACTGAATAATGCAGAACATATTGTGACAAAGAGAAAGGCAGAGAGACAGACAGACAGACAGACAGATAGAGACAGACAGACAGAAATAGAAACAGAGACAGCACAAGCAGATAGCGAAGATGCGAAGATAAGGCCAGTTGGAGGATTTCGAGTTTTGCCTACGCCGTACCTAGCTGGTGAGGCTGGATCTTTGCGCGTTCACATTCAAGGTACATTAATGTTATTTCTTTTCCCCACTTCTTCACCTTCCTTTTATTGCCCTTCTTTTGGGGTGGAAAAAAAAACAACAAAAACACACACACAAGAAACAAAAACAAAAGAATTGAAAAAATAAAAGATTGTGCCATATTCATCACTTTCCTATTTCGTGTCATGAACAATTTGCAATTTCCCTTCCCTAAACATGTACTTTCCAAATAATTAGGAGCTGCTACGCCCTTTCTACCAGTATTAGCTTCATAACTTCTTTACCTGTACCAGACTGCCACTGATGGCTGGAGTGGGGCTGTGGTTGGAATAGGGCTTCCGTACGAAATGCTCTTTTTTTCTTTGCGCAGCCAGATCGAGGCCCTACCCCAGACACCAGCAGCAGTCTGGCTCTAGCCTTACTATGCACTTTGCGTTAAGATCCGACGCCTTCTAAACAACTGTGAGACAATAATTATGTACCTGAACGTTCATTCCATTGGTGTATTGATTATTGAGTGGCATCCAGGCATCTGGACAGAATCTATCAGAGAAACCAGCATGGCTTGTGTTAGCCCAGAGCATGGGGCCTCGCATTGGCTTCTCGCGCAGTCCGTTGGCACCTGAGGGTGCAGGCGTGTTCGCTCGAAGACCTATTGGTTGAGGGGCAGCGAGATAGTGGGATTACATGTAATATGAAACCATTGTCAATGGGGATAGATTAGACAGACTGGTAAGTAGATAGATGGAAAGATAAATTATAGATGGATGGGTGGATGGATAGATAGATTGATAGATAGGTAGATGTAGATAAACGTGTATAGTGTGATGTGTGGGTAGATAGTAGATAGATAGATAGATAGATAGATAGATAGATAGATAGATAGATAGATAGATAGATAGATAGATAGA
>RQTK01000215.1:369789-379902 GCA_003991915.1 Elysia chlorotica | reverse complement strand
ATATATATATATATAGAGAGAGAGAGAGAGAGAGAGAGAGAGGGGGGGGGGCACAAAGGGAGGGGAAATGGATTGGGAAGGCAGCTTCAGAAAAAATAACATCGAGAGTACATGCATATTCCTGTAACAAACCTCGGAAAACACAGAAAGTGTGTGGTTTATGAAAGAATTTTCATAGCATTACCAAGGCCCTAGAACCTAATTATATTACGCTTATTGTATTGGTGAAATATAGAGTGTACGGTGACAAGTAACAAGAGGTGATGAATAGCCACGAATTTTTTTTTACCCTTTGCATGTTACCAGCTGCCCGTACTTTGTAGTCTCTTTTGTGTGTGTGTGTGTGTGTGTGTGTGTGTGTGTGTGTGTGGTTTGGGGGGGGGGGGGGGGGGGCTGCCCGTACTTTGTAGTCTCTTTTGTGTGTGGGGGGGGGGGGGGGGGGGGCGGGAAGGGTTTGCCACTCTACAATCGAAAGACATTTTAACATTTCAATTATTTCCATCGAAAAGTCTCGTACCAATTTCGTCCCCATAATAAAAGTAAGGAGTTCCAGGTAGAAGCATGGACATCATGAGATAAGGTTTGGCCAAGTCATCTCCCAGTCGATCTGCCAGACGCG
This sequence comes from Elysia chlorotica, assembly GCA_003991915.1. Classification (NCBI taxonomy): domain Eukaryota; kingdom Metazoa; phylum Mollusca; class Gastropoda; family Plakobranchidae; genus Elysia; species Elysia chlorotica. The sequence goes on along the minus strand of RQTK01000215.1, from coordinate 379,283 downwards.
GGCTTCTGTCATCGCCACTCTGGTGTTAGCGTGGGGTGTTGGAAAAAGAAAATTTGAATGTGGAGCACATGAGTTGAGTTAATGGGACAAATGGAGAGAGAGAGAGAGAGAGAGAGAGAGAGAGAGAGAGAGAGAGAGAGAGAGAGAGAGAGAGAGAGAGAGAGAGAGAGAGAGAAGAGAGAGAGAGAGAGAGAAGAGAGAGAGAGAGAGAGAGAAGAGAGAGAGAGAGAGAGAGACAGAGAGAGATACAGAGGGTGAGGTTGAGAAAGTGAGTAATTTGGAAGTATTCAATTGCTTATCAAGGGAATATGCAATTACTTAGAAAAACTATGTACTTAATTTTTTGTTCATATAAATGAACTGTTATTTTTCCTAAAGAGAAAACAGCTGCGTGTGTTTCAAGGATATCTTGCGTAGGCCTAATTAATATGGAAAGGTGATCATTTTCGAGTGGTTAAAAATGTTTGAAGTTGTGTTTGTCATAGCTGAAAAAAGGCTTTAAACATTTTTTTTTGTCTATGTCAACAGTAAGATATGTAATTTTTGAAACCTAATTTAACAAAATGTAATCTTTTAAAGAAACTGTCACTTATGTAATGAATCATGTTTGTGGTACAACACACGTTCTTTTATTCTTTTCAGATACAATTTATATTTTTCCATTACATGTTAAATATATATATACACACACACGCATATGTGTGTGTGTGTGTGTGTGTGTGTGTGTGTTCTACCATCCAGTTGGGCCATCGCTTTGAAGGCAAGTTGGCCATGTAGGTTTTCACCATCTTTGCAACTCCTAGGCCATCAGAACTCTTTTCAAGGTCAAGACTAAATTTGTTCAGGGGGAAATCGACGCCATCTCGGTTAAAAAGACCGTAGTAATCCATAAAGTTTGTGTAGCTACCATCAACATCTGCTAGTAAGATTCTGAAACAAAACAACAACAAACAAAAATAGTACCGTATAAGAATGGGGGTTTAAACATAGAACGGTGCAAAAGAAAGATATTTATTTTCCCTGTCGTCTTTCAAATCAACCCGGTAAAAATGCACAGTTAAATCATGTATAAACAAATTGCAACAACGGCAATAAAAAGCTGGCATTGGATTTTTTAACAAACTCATTTCATCACTAAGTCAATAAATGGCGCTTTATGAGGCTTTATGTCAATCATATTAATTTAAAAGCTGGCGTGTTTCTGAATTAACTCTTGTCTGTTGTCTTCGATATAAATTAATTGAATTATGGTGTAATTTTATCCTTTTCCTTTTGATACAATCATAATTTTTGTTAATATCGAGTTATCTTGGCTCTGCCCATAACTATCACCGCTAGATTTCCCTACTCATACTGCTCTCACCGTAACATCAATCATTGATTCATCTTCATTGTTGATTATGTATAAAATTATACTGTCACGGAAGCGTTGAAATCCTTCGGCAGTTCAGAAAGCCTACCAAAAATAGAGATGAACTATCAAACTAATCATCATCAACTATCAAAGAGCGACATAAGACTAGGACAGAGGACAAATTGGAAAGCTTTTGCTTATGGCAACGTCCATGCAACGAGAGGACACAACCTAGGTGACAAGGTGACAAGGCACCCACGATGAAAGCAATAAGTAATCTATCTAGAAGTAGGACATTGGTCTTTGCAATCGACTGCAACAACAGGCCTCAAAATCCGATTGAATTTCCACGAAAAAAAGTAATTATCATAGTATTTTGCGAAGTTTATGTCTGCATTGAGCCATGAAGTTCTTTTCTGCATACTGTATAGCAGAGCTGCCAACTCCACCAATTAAGTGTACAAATGAAGGCAAACAAAGGTAAGAAAATGCTTTCAAATACGTATATTGGCGGAAAGATTGGCAGCTCTATGTATGGGGAGTCCACTAACGGATAGGTGAGCGGGAGCAAGGTATTAAATATTATTGGCTAAGCAACTCTGAAGAAATGTAGGCCTACGGATTTAACACAAATAACATTTATTAATTAACCATAAGCTCATAATATTAATAAAAAATGACTTAATTGATTAGGATAATGCTTATAACATGTGCTTAACTGTGCTTACTTATACTGGTTGGTTTTTTCGCCATAATCATCCAGAAATGCTCTCCAGTGAGCTAACATGTCGAAGTTTTCTGAGAGACCCTGAGTGTGAAGATGTTCGTAAGCTTCGTGTGGATGTTCAAGACCAGGGCATTCCTGGTCAGGTTAAGCAAAGTTTGGAATATACTATTTGAACTGAAACACAATTTAACAGCAACAAACACATTTACCCACAGTTGTTGTATCTTAAAGGCCTGTATAAGCTGTAATGTATCATAAAAAAATGCGTTCATCTCTATGCTAGTCCTCTAGTGCATCGTAATAATAATAGTATTATTTATCCAAATTATCCGCCGTATCACCATCTTTACCTACTGCTGCTGCTGACATCCAAAATACTCCAACTAGCCTTCTTTAATTTTGTTCTTTGTTCTTTTCATCTCTCTCTCTTTCTCTTTCTTTCTCCCTCTTCACCCTCCTCCTTCTTTTTCTTATTTTTCTTCCTGTTCCTTTTCCTCCCCACCCCCCTGTTATTCATCATACCCCTCCTGCTCCTCCTCTCCTCCCTCCCTAAACTTTCTGGTTCAGTGTGAAATCCATTGCTGTATCTATGACTTGCTGTCATTCTATTTTTCAACACAAGAAATGAACTTCGAATAAATATGTAAAATGAAAACAGAGAAACATTAAGGATAAAGCACCGGCGTGAAAATTAAGTACTCTTTTTTAAAATCATTTTTCTTCTCCAAGTCCAATGCAATCTTACGGGACCAAAATAAAGGAGAACGCACCACTTGGGTTAAGTTGTCAAGTGCCAATATGTCGTCGCGGAAATCATAATCCTCAAACAGAAAATTGGAGTCTCGAATATAGAAACCATCAACACCAAGATCAAGCCTGAGAAAAATATGTTAATATGTGTTGAAAGTTTCTTATAAAGCTAAAATGGAAATCTACAAAAACAAATCAGTATATTATGTTTACAGGGAACAAAGAAAATTGAGTCCCAAAATCAGTGCAAACCATTTCTTTTCTTTGAAGAAAAAGAAAAGTAACTTGAAAATATTCTTAATACTGGTTGTAAGATTAAGAGAGAGAGGAAAAGGCAATGAGGCCTACCAGATGAAAATGAAATCATCACATGAGGATAAGCAAAGTATTGCATTCATGTACGCTATATTTTAATGAAAGATACCAAAGTCATGGTAGAAACTATGAATTTATCATTCTGATAACGTACCAGCACATTTTAGCTTATTGTGTGTCTTTGCATGTGCCTATAGAAGTTTAAAACTTTGAAACAGTTATACTATTGTCGACTCAAGTTTTTAGGTTTCTAATATACAACATAATTAAATTTTATTTATCTTAAAATAAGATACACATATATTTATATCAAAAAGATTTCACTCCTTTAGTTGAACATCATCCTATTTAATCGAAGCATGTTCATTTGACTAACTCGTAAGACACAATGTCCTTTATTCTCTAGTCACGTTTTTAAGTCATTTCATAAAAAGGCGTCACAAAAAAAGATGGTTTATAAAGCAAAAACAAACAAAAAAAATGAAAATAATGAGATGTTCCTACGGTTAATATAGGTGATAAGAGATATAGCTTGTAGGTAATAATTGATTTATAGGACAGGCATTATCATTCCATAAAGTCAATAAAAGGTGTTGACGAAAATATTACTTACCAAAATTTAAGAATATCTTTCAGCTCGTCTCTAACCTTTTCACTGCGCAGGTTCAGATCAGGCTGACTCTCCATGAACTGATGTAGGTAAAACGCGTTGTCAATGTTCATTTTCCAAGCCGAACATTCATACACTGATTTCTGGTGGGAGACGGATTGTATTTTACATTCAAACTATGATTACTACAATACAACAAGAACAAAGTTGTAAACTTTCACTTCTGAATATTCCTCTCTTTCACTACTTTCATCAATCACTTTTCTTTTAATCTCACAATCCAAATCAAGTTCCAGAACATGATTCAGAACACCTCCTGTCTTCCCCAGTCATACCCGTGTTACCCTCCTCTTTCTCCTTATTCCCCAGATAGAGTTCAGAATTTCAAATGTGTGTTTACATGAACAAGGTCAGGGTATTAAAATTAATATGAAACCGACATCGTATAATATTAACTGCGATCTCCACAGATGGTACATACCAATTCTGATAGAGATTACGATATTCAACAATTTACACTAGTTGACTAGGCTCTGACGAATGTTTTTTTTATTATTAATTATTTTACTTTTCTCTCTTTGGGCCGTGTCTTTGTTTGCATCTTTTCAACGATCTTATTTAACTCAATAACATTTTGCATAATCCTAGATTCTATTTTACATACGTCAATCAAGAAAACATAAGACTTGTAACGGCTGTTGTGTCCCTTTGAAAAAATTGTTCATTCTAAAATTTGAACCTACCCAATTATTTGGAACTTGCAGTTGGTTAGCATCGAGGCCTTTCACCCAAACGTAATAAGACCGGTACCAATTTTCTTTGGCGTCCTTCTTGCTTTCTTTGAACCAGGGATGCTCGTCAGAGGTGTGGTTCGGTATGAAGTCCAGCGTGATGTGCATGCCTGGAAAAAGAGTGTGTGGTAGCGCTGGGTTCAGAGAGGAGGTCTGCATTGGCTTCGAGCTCCACCCTGATTACCGGTACCGCGCTTTTCCTTGCTGCTTGGATCGTTGCTAGTATAATGTAGTCGGCCAAGTCGCGGGTATCTCACTCCCGTCATTGTACACAATATTAAGGCAGAGAGGAGTTTAAACTAGAAAAGAGCTTCGCTTTCTCCGATTGAAATCTTTATGTCTGGAAGTCAGTGGCCTAGTGTCTTTTTTGCTCTAACTGTTTTATTCTCAGAACATTTCATTATTTATCTGTAAAAATGTATAAATAATCAGCGTAAAGCAATCAAAATTACATTACTTAAATAAAATTTAAAACAGGATTGGACGATGAGTCCTATGAGCAGTGCTTTACAGACCATAAACCACATACCTAATTCGTGAGTATAATTAACCAGCTTTCCAAAGTCCTCCAGATCGCCATAGATTGGGTCGATGTCCGTGTGGTTCACGATGTGCGTGTCAGACAGGTGGATGCTGTTCAGGCCAGGCTTGGCCGAGCCCAGAGGATAGATTGGACTCAGGGCGATGGTGTTCACTCCCAAATCGTGTAGATAGTCGAGGTTTCGACGGACACCTGTGGGTAAGAACAGCGAAGCACAAAATATAAAACTATAACTTAAAATCCTTTTTTCAACGTTTAGTCATTATGAAGCAAGCAGACTATTCCTTCTCTCTTGCAAAGCAGACAGCTCACTATATAAGATAATCATAATTCATATTTTTGTTCTCTTCAGTGGTTTTGTCTGTTGATTTTTTTTCCTTGGTTTGATTTTCTTTTTGTAACAAAAAGGTCATTGCTTTTGTCAATTTAAGATAGACAGCATTGTTAAAAGTTTATTGATTAAAGAAATATTTTAAACTGAATGGCAGGTAAATGTACTCCAAGATTGATCACCAATACTTGTGACTTGATATCAGACTATCATCACTACACGTGGGAGTCAATTCAAACACCTCCGAAAACTTTTAAATGGTTTTCTTTTGGATAAAGTAACTTTTAAAATTTAAAATTTGAGTGACATGGTTTTAATGAAAGTAAGGTAACGTTAAGTTGTTGTTTTCTGTAATGCCGGCTTAAGATAAAGACGAACCCTCTAGGTCCCCAATGCCATCGCAGTTGGAGTCGAGGAAACTGGGGACATACACCCGGTAGATGACAGTCTTCTGCCACCAGTCCCTGGTTTCGGCCTCTCGACACTGGGGGTACGTTAACACAATAGCAACGACCGTGATCAGCAGCGCCAGCCAACCTAGAGGTGGGTAAACTAATGAGTTCCAAAACTGACACGGACCATTAAGTAGAAAGAAAGAAAAAGCTAATTACAGCTTTTGATATTGATGCTACATGTGCCTCCGAACTACCGTTATGGCTTCTACCGTCGCTTAAATTATATCGTACTATTATAAAGTATATAAATGCTTATTATTTATTAGCGCATTTAAACATACTTTATGAAATTCTTAATATTTTCATTTTGAAACAATCTGAGTTAATTATCACAATGTTCAAATCTGGGGTCATAATAAACGTATTTGTTTTAGTGTGAATGTCTGGTAGGCTATATATTAATTGCTTTGATAGAGTTATTTGATGATATTCATTATAACATTATCTAAAAATGCAACGTCATGTAAATCTAACCTGTAAGAACAATCGACATGCAAATATACCGCAAATTCCTCCAGAAAGGTCGGTTCGAAAACCTCAGCAGCTCCTCTTTGCCCATTCCTCTGAGGCCACGGGAAAGATAAAAATAAAGTAATTTGATGCCGTTGTCATACGGTTTCTTCATTACACCAAACGTAGCTGTCTTATAAACATGCGAAATTCTAAGGCGTTTTGTAGACTTAGCTTATCTTGCAGATGATCTTAGTCTGTTGTATCACACTTAAAGCCAGGTGCAAAACAAAACAAATGACCTCAAAAGTATGTACAAAAGGTTGGGACTTCATAGATACAAGTCAGAAGTAGAGCCTACTAAAATAATATGGGATACAATAGCAGCAGCAAAGGAGCCAGCCAATCTAGAAGAAACTGCATTAGAGGCACTCGAGTCGTATATAGACCTTCGAAGTACCGAATCATTGAAAGGAGTAGGCCTAACTGAAGCAGACATCAAAGCAATAAAAGAATAGGCACGAGCAGCATTCACACTTAACTTCAGCAAATATACGAGGCCAAACTACATATCCCAGAAAATCAAAATAAGACTTTTTTTTAATTTTAAGGTATAATCGGCTTTGCTTTGAAGAAGTTGCAGACATTTTTAAATAAATGTTTAAGAAGGATCCTTAGCATTAAGTGGCAAGACAAGATAAGAAATGAGGAAAATTTAAAAAACGTTAATCAGAGATCAATTGAAAAAGAAATAGGCATAAGAAGATGACGATGGATAGGACACGCCATGGGGAAACCACAGAATAGCATCACAAGGCAAATGCTACAGTAAAAGGATAAAGAGGCCTACATGAGACTTGAAAAAGATTTGTTGAGAAGGGTATGACACATCCAGGCTGTAGATGAGGTCAACTTGTAGAAAATGCTCAATATGAAAATAGATGGCACTCTCTGGTTCATGGGGGCTTCCGACGCAGGAGGTCCATGGTTCGAGCTCTAGCGGTGTCGCCCCCAAATGGTTGGGTCGGTGTCAGCCTAATGAGACAGGAGTCATGGTATTCCCCGCCCTGTCTCGTGTGTGGCAGCACATAAAATTGTCAGACTTTAGTCTTGCGTCCTGTCCACAATATAGCCTATAGAGTGGTGTTGTTGGACGTTAAACCAAATCAACTCAACTCTGGCTCATGGTCTATACCCAAGGGTGGAAGACAACGATGGTGATATAATACGGTTTCTTACGTAACATGTTACTATTAAAACATAACGATCTTGTGAACAAATAACATGCAAGATTTCAAACTTTTAAAAAATGCCATCTAAACACTATCGGCTGCTAGTGCATTATTATACTTCATAAATTATTCTTACCTTCACCTTTCTCATTTCTCTACTGTATTTTTTTCACCAACAATATCTAAACAGCTCTTATTTATTGGCAGTTTTAGCTATTCCTATCTCACCTGTAAGGTCCCCCTTCAGATATGGAGCGCGAAGGATCCTGTTTACCAGAGAAGGATTTTCTCGAGGCCCGACGGGAACTCGGCAGTGCAAAGTCCACTACACTGGCATCTCGCTTCTGTTGGACTTGGGCCTCATCGTACTTGCTTTCTCCAACAGTTTGACTGCAAAATAAATTGCTCATTTTTTTCTTCCAAAGGCCCAGATGATTTCAATATCTGTTACTTTCATTGTTATACAAATTTAAAAAATTAATACTGATATAGGTTGGTGTAACAAGAGAAGCAACCCTGTATTACTCAAAGACACTTACAAAGATTGCTATTACTCCCTTTGATTAGTATAATTATTATTAAGTGAGCAAGTGTAATCTACTAAAACAAAGGATGTACTCTTTCCTTTTCCTTTAGATTGTAAACAATTGTAAATAAAAATTACACATTGGTTGATTTTGTCTTGTCAAGTCAATCTAGATCTAATTGAATGAATGTTGTCATTTAAAGTTAATCCAACAACGTCATGTTACAGTTGGAGAAATGGAATAAATTTGTAATTGACAAAACAATATTCAACCAAAATGAATATTGAACATTAAAAACTAAATAACGTTGTAAAAACTCACTCTCGCTTTTATCTAGTTTTTATCAATAATTATTTCAACTTTCAAAATGTATTTATTGTTGAATTGTGCAAGTTTTCATGTAAAATCAAATTGGTATCATTTCCTGTGACTAAAATTCAACATATGATAATGGCTGCTATACATTATTTTACTATGCGGCAGTCATTGGTATGTGATTTTGGCGTGTTCTTTATAACCACATTGAAACCTTAACAAAAATAGGAAATAAGAAATTTAAGAATGTCTTGTGTATAATGGTGTCGGTGATGATGATGATGATGATGATGATGATGATGATGATGATGATGATGATGATGATGACGACGATGATGATGATGATGATGATGATGATGATGATGATGATGATGATGATGATGATGATGATGATGATGATGATGATGATGATGATGATGATGATGATGATGATGATGATGATGATGATGATGATGATGATGATGATGATGATGATGATGATGATGATGATGATGATGATGATGATGATGATGATGATGATGATGATAAAAATGATAACGGCAACGACAACAAGAACAAAACGAGAAACAACAGCAGCGGCAGCTACAACAAAGTCAAAAGAATAAACAATTCTTTTTGAGGTAACGTCGATAGGCATTTTTGTTCTCTTTTTCTCAGCAACGCATAGAATGTGAAGAATGTGTATTAAATCCGTAACTCACCCAGTCATTCCTTCGCCGATCCACTGAGTACCATCTTTTTGCATGGAACCAGATGTAATGGTGGGGATGCCGCTAGACTCCATAAGTTTGTTTCACAATACAGATTCCAGAAACTATCACGTGGATAAGCAACTAACAAGAAAAAAAAAACTATTTTCATCGTTTTATTTATTAATAGAAGCAGCAGCAGAAGTGTCAGCAGCACAGCCGCAGTAGCAGCAGCAGCAGCAGCAGTGGTAGTAGTAGTAGTAGTAGTAGTAGTAGTAGTAGTAGAGAGAGAGAGAAGTAAAGTAGTAGTAGAGTAGTAGTAGTAGTAGTAGTAGTAGTAGTAGTAGTAGCAGTAGTAGTAGTAGTAGTAGCAGGAGGCGGAGGAGGAGGAGGAGGAGGAGTAGTAA
>RQTK01000215.1:265469-361548 GCA_003991915.1 Elysia chlorotica | reverse complement strand
CTCTCTCTCTCTCTCTCTCTCTCATTTATATACACACACAATCTAAAATGGACCTTGTTCAGTCATATTTTTCCATCTCATTTTCAATTCAGTTCTTATGGAGTCTGCTGATTTTCTTAAGCTTTTTTCAAAGTATTATATTTAAAGATGTGGCAAGTTTGTACATTTCTGAAATCTGCTTTTATATAATAGAACAAATAGAGAAACTAATAACTGGTGTAAGATAACCTATTTAAGGGTTTTAATTATAAAGAGCTCAAGTTTCATGTATAAATGAACCATAAAGCCTAGTTATCAAGGTATGCAAGTAATACCCCCTCCCTTAAAAACCAAAATAAAAAAACAAACAAAACAAACGCACAAAAAAACAACAACAACAACAACAAACAATGTTGAACATATAACTTGCATTGTTATATGGGTGAAAGCTATTTTTAGTGCCACTCACCGGTGAGGCATTCCACATCAGATAGCTCTGTGACTTCAGAGGCTACATCAATCTATGCAGAAGATGATAAAGTAGAGATTATGTTGAAAAAAACCCCAACAAAAACAAAGCTGATTGTAAGATCATAGCGTGAAAAAAATTATACGATATAATCATAATGAGTTTGTTATATAATGAAGATTTATTTGATAACAAAAATTATTTAACTGCATCTGGTTCTGATATGAAATCCTATAAAAAGTATTATGGTGAGGCATTGAGAGGGGACCCAGAGGAAAGGAGAGGGTAGAATAAAGTTTTGTTTAGTAAAGTTAAAAGTATCCCAAGATTGAATATTATTTTTTGTACTCACAGGAATAGGGCGTGACTTGTTCATCTGATCAAACTTAACTGCTGATTGTTTCGCAAGGAACTTTCTCCTCTTTTGAGATCTGAACACAGAAAAAAAAATTTAAAAGGTGCTAGAAACCCTTCTAATGCAATTTTTAATTATACCTGATTATAATACATCTATTTAATAGTATCTACGTTTATTTTACTTTCTCATTTTTGTACGAGTATTAATTTTTACGTATAATTTATAACATTTACACAACATGAAATTTTTCTTACATACATACATTCAATAACTCGAGCTGTGATATTCTGATATTATGATTTATATAATATGTATTATATTATTAATCTTTATGTCGAAATTCTACCTTTCTATTTTCTTATCTTCGTATGCTTTTTAATTTCGTCTGTTGTAGGAAGAGCGTGTACTTTAATTTCGCCTTAAGAGCCAAGAAGCTAAAATACCATGCTGTCAATAGAAATCGAATACTACCTTCAAGCAGGGAATGGGACTTGTATTTGATCCTGTCTAAAATATGATATTGATAGATTATGCAATTTTGTAATGTTCAATGCCAGAATCTTGGTAAAGATGTCTAACCAGCATATCCTCAAAAAGGATTTATAGTGAAATGTCTAGTGTTTTATAGGTCTGTCACACTTTCTATCCATCTATCATTAACAAGCATAATTATGTGGAAGGACACGTATATTTTAATACATATAGTCCAATGGCTTTAAATTTATACAACAAAAATAAACCTCTTATGACCATTTATGTCCTTTTCCATTTCAAAGATAAAGTGCTTTACCTTTTTAAGTGTGAGCTTTTGCCTATGAACACTTGTTATATCATACAGAGATTATAACTCTTTTTGGGTTTGTTCCTCAATCAGCACCATTAAGTGGTAAAATTGTATAGCGCTTGTTACAAAGAAATTTAATGCTTTTAACTTCTACAATATGTAGAGTTTTAAGCTATAAGATATAATGAACCATCGTTGCATCCAACAAAATTTTCTAAATAAATGAGCGAAGTGTACTGTATAACCAAAATACCAGGTTGAATCTAAAATAGTGTCACTTTAAAGACCCTAATATGCTTACTTGATGACTAGACGTGCTGAAGAAGTTCTCAACAAGTTGCCAATTTCTTGGTGTGTGAGAAAGTACATAAGATCAGCATCGGGTAGCCTCCCTTCCTGTTGCAGCAGAAGGGACAGACGCTGATATGCCAGTTTGAACTTTTCAGCCATCTGGATTGACAGCGACTTGAAGAGAAACAGATTTTCATAACATGGAAGTTTAAAGATTTTAAAAATTAATTTACAAAAACACAATTTAGAGAGATATGCTTGATGTCATTTAAAGTAGTACTGATATTGTCCACATAAAAAAGAGAAATAAAGAAAATGTTAAAACTATCACGTTGAAATAAGGAGAAAGGACCAAATAGAGTGGTGAACATTAAACAGGTTATTTGTTACAAAAGTATTTGAATTCAAATTATGATATGGATAAGTATGTGATTTATAGATGTTTATAAATCCCTATTCAATCACTGTCAATGGTTGATTTTCTGTCGCCTGGTATTTGATAATAACAACTTTTTACAACATTTACTTGAAGGCAAACTCAATGCAAAGCAATTCTTACCTTGCCCCACTCTCTAGCACCTACTGCTTGCCAGGCTTTTGGAAGTAACAACTTCAAAAGCTGCCTATGTTGAAGAAAGAAAGCTAGGCTTTATGTTTCATTAGCTCAACAGAGTCAAATTTTGTACATGTAAGCAATTAGTGTAGACATTTCTTTGAAAGATAAAAAGCTGAATTTTTCAAATCTGTACAAAGTTCGTTCATTCTTACTTCGTTTAAAAGATATGAATTTAGGAAAAACCCTACAATAGTGCAATCTCAGGAGCATTGCCAGCAAAGTCACTTCAACTTTGTTAAATTAAAGTTATTTGCAAAACAAAACCTTTTCCCTACATTCCCAAACACCATAATCTGAATTCCCAATAGATTTAAATAGTTCCAATAATTAGATTAAGATTTATTATTGCAATAGTAAACAATAAGCCCAAATGCTCATGCCACCAATCAACTTTTCCTCTCTAGCCTGGCACAATAGATACCCAAGTAGTTAAAAAGCATTATTAAAAGTTATGAAAAGTTTACAGGAGCATCCATAGGGAATAATCTTTTAATACATAAACTGAAAAGAGTAACTACAAGAGCAGTTAAATAATACACATATTACTCACTTTTTATGAAAAGGTAGCTTTGTATCCATTTTGTCTAAAATCTCTGGAACAGACACTTGCTCCCTTTCCTTTTTCTCATATGCTTTGGTTTGGAGCATCAGCTGCAAAACAAGACCACACAGTCCATAAAAACCTTCTCTAAAACCTCCATCTAAATGTTATTGATTATTTTGCAAATTAATAAAAAGAAGTGGCTGTTTAAACAAATCATAACATGTAAATAAGCTCGATATGTGTGATTTATTTTCCTTTATTCAATGAGAAAGATAATCTTCAGGAGAAGTGATTATGAAGAAAATCAGTGCCATCTAAAATATTGCTAAACATTAATGCCATAATGGGCAATACAAAAAAAAAATCCTTTCATAAGCTAAAGATATCCACAAAGCTCATACAATTTACTTATCTTAAAAAGATTTTGTAGCTTGGCAACTTTTTACAACAAGTAAGATTATAATACTGAAGTATGTATACATCTAAAAGCTTTTGTCTCTCACACTAAAATTTTCAAATGTTTTACTGGCATTAAGTACAAGCAAGAGAAAGATTATCGCACTTACTTTGAGGACTGATATAAACTTCTCTGGGGCTGATCGCCACGACTTCTCCCGCATTTCTGACTGATAAAAATATGGTGAATAATTCCGTGAGAGATATTATATTTATGTTCATTTGCGTATGAAAGAAAAAAAAATGTGCAGGTTACAAAAAGGTATAACCTACATATGCTTGTCTTGTTCATACAAAAGATTAATATGAAAAAGCCCAATGAAAATTATAACTGTGTCAGATTTTACTACTTTTCGCATTTGCATTATTTTAAATAATTGCTAAGTTTAGATAATATTACTAAGGGGTCTGATCAACCTAATTATTAAAAAAAAAAAACACTAACAAGAAAGAAAGAATTATTAAATCTACAAACAAAACATGGTAAAGAATTATTAAATCTACAAACAAAACATGGTAACCTTATTTTTTTTAAGAATCCAAAAAATATAACCCTCATATGCGTATTTAATACTGTGCAGGTAAATTTCACCTTTCTCAACATTATTTTAGCAGTTGTAAAGGCAGTTCTCACCTCTCTAAGACATCTATGTCCATGTCGAGCCAGGAAATCTTTGACCATAGTAAGGATTTGTGGGTGAGCGGACAGAGCTTGCATACATTCCTAAGACCAAGATGCGAGAAATGAAAGAGTGAATTAGAACATCCTCATCCTGTTTGGTGCCCGTTTAACAAGTTAAGACAGACAGCTTTCTAAAAGAAATGTAAAAAAAAATAACTTCTAAACATGTATTTTCTATTGGACAGTCCCTGTCAATGATTTAGGTTACTTTGCCCTGAACAAAGGATATGCAATCAAATTAGTTATGGATCCTTTGCATTGCTCTACCATTCTCTTTAGTGTTTTTATTTTGTTTTTGTTTTGTTTTTATATTGCATTGAGCAACTAAGCATATGAGGAAAAGGACTATAATTTGCCTTACAATTATAATATGTTCCCTAGTTATTTTATTTTATTCTGTATATCAAAACTAGTGCCAGATTATAGTTGAAAAGGTGTTTTTATAAAGGAATGCTGAAAATTTCATCAAGTTGTATTCAATTGCATATACATTAGTTTTTAATATCAAGAAATTTGAAATTACAAATCTAGGTACAGATTTCCTTTTCATTTCTTGTGTTACTGAAACCTTTTTTTTGTACACCAAAATCCAAGGAGCACTTGCAAATTTGTTATAATTTATAAAATACACATAACAAATACAAAACTGCAAAACATTGTGTAAAAATGTGTTGTTTTTTTTTAAAAATGGGCATTGTTTTCATCATCAGCCTCTCAAAGGAAACCCATAAAGGGCTAGGTCTAAATTGACACTTATGTTTTGAAAAATCTTCTTATGAAAAGCATCTCACTTACCATATCGGGAATATCTAAGAAATTTTCCACTTCCTCAGGACTAAGTTTTCCTATTGCACCAGCTATATTCTGTAACAATTAAAAAAAAAAAAAAAAAGAAAGACACTTTTCATTCTGATCTTTTGCACATTGTACCATCCATTGTAAACAGTGATGATATGATATTTTCATATAATAGCAAACTAAAACAGCTTCTCGATCAGCATGTCCCACCTAAGACGAGAGTTTTAACCTGCCATTCTTCAGCTCCTTAGATGAACTTAAGAATAAAGCAGGCTAAAACAGAGCGTCAAAGGGCAGAAAGAAAATAGTTATCTAACAAACTGACCATCAATAGATACATTTTTTTTATGTACGTCTAAAGTAAAAGTTCTTATAGCTTCAGCTAAGCAAATTTACTCTAAAAATAAAATAAATAAGTGCATCTCATCCAAAGCGTTATTCAATATCACAAACGCCATGTTTGGAAGAAGCCTCAGCACAAACATTGCAGACAGGCTGTTTTTGTTAACGGTAAAACATCTGCTTGTTTGTACTTGAAATTTGGTGTTCCCCAGGGCTCTGTGCTGGGTCCTATACTTTTAACATTATACACAAAACCCCTCAGTTCAATAACAAGCATCTAAGTATGCAGATGATACTCAGCTTTATAAATCAGTTTTACCATCAGATTTCCCTGGGTTTGTAATAAAATGTTGAAGTATGTATTATGGAAGTAGGAAACTGGATGTTTGCAGACAAACTTCAGCTGAATAGTGACAAAACAGAGTGTTTACTATTTGATGTCAGAAATGAACTAAAGGATAACACATATAAATGTTGGATATGATGTAGTCAAGTTTATAAAACAAGCTAAAGATATTGTTGTGATTGTAGATTATCATCTAACAATGGGCCACCTTCATAGGTCGATCTATCTTGAAATACGGAGAATAAGTGAAATGACAAAATGTCTGGGCGAAACATAAAAAGATACCTGCTTCAGGCTTCATTCTTTCACGGTTGGACTGCTGTAACTTTTTATATTTGAATTTATATGATGAGAGTCTGGACGGGTTGCAGAGATGCCAAAATAGTGCTGCTAGAATGGTAACCAGGAAAAAGAAAACGGGACCATGTAACACCTGTCCTTAAGCATCAACATTGGTTGCCAGTAAAATCTGGTAAATTTCACCTTTCTCAACATTATTTTAGTAGTTGTAAAGGCAGTTCTCACCTCTCTAAGACATCTATGTCCATGTCGGGCCAGGAAATCTTTGACCATAGTAAGGATTTGTGGGTGAGCGGACAGAGCTTGCATACATTCCTAAGACCAAGATGCAAGAAATGAAAGAGTGAATTAGAACATCCTGTTTGGTGCCCGTTTAACAAGTTAAGACAGACAGATTTCTGAAAGAAATGGCAATGAATAACTTTTAAACATGCATTTTCTATTGGAGAGTCCCTGTCAATGAATTAAGTTACTTTGCCCTGATTGAGGCAACAAAGAAGATGCAATCAAATCAATCATGGATCCTTTGCATTGCTCTACCTTTCTCTTGAGTGTTTTTATTCTTTGTTTGTTTTTATATTGCATTGAGTAACTAAGCATAATTATGAGGAAAAGGACTATAATTTGCCTTACAATTATAATATTTTCCCTAGTTATTTTATTTTATTTCGTATATCAAAACTAGTGCCAGATTTTAGTTGAAAAGGTGTTTTTTATAAAGGAATGCTGAAAATTTCATCAAGTTATATTCAATTGCATATACATTAGTTTTTAATCTTTATCACAAGAAATTTGAAATTACAAATTTAGGTACAGATTTCCTTTTCATTTCTTGTGTTACTGAAACCTTTTTTTACACCAAAATCCAAGGAGCACTTGTAAATTTATTAAATTTTATAAAATACAAATTAACAAATACAAAACTGGGCATTGTTTTCATCATCAGTCTCTCAAAGGAAACCCATAAAGGGCTAGATCTAAATTGATACTTATGTTTTGAAAAATCTTCTTAGGAAAAGCATCTCACTTACCATATCGGGAGTATCTAAGAAATTTTCCACTTCCTCAGGACTAAGTTTTCCTATTGCACCAGCTATATTCTGTAACAACAAAAAAAGAAAAAAAAGAATGACATTTTTCATTCTGATCTTTTGCACATTGTACCATCCATTGTAAACAGTGATGATATGGTATTTTCATATAATAGCAAACTAAAACAGCTTCTCGATCAGCATGCCCCATTGTAAGACAAGAGTTTTAAACTGCCGTCCTTCAGCTCCTTGGATGAACTTAAGAATAAAGCAGGCTAAAACAGAGCGTCAAAGGGCAGAAAGAAAATAGTTATCTAACAAACTGACCATCAATAGGGACATTTTTATTAAATGTAAGTCTAAAGTAAAAGCCCTTATAGCTTCAGCAAAGCAAATTTACTATAAAAATAAAATAAATGAGTGCATCTCTTCCAAAGCTTTATTCAATATCACAAACGCCATGTTTGGAAAAAGCCTTAGCACAAACATTCCAACTTTGTTCTTAGCTCACGAATTACCTGATAAGTTTAGAGTATTTTTCCAAAACAAGATAGACAAGATTAAATTATCACTGGAAAGTAGTAGAGTTCTAAATGCTGCAGATGAAGGAAATGTTTCATTTCTTGCTTAGTTAGATCAGCTTTTCACACCATCGACCCCAACATTTTTTTTAGACAGACTGTTGTACTCCTATGGTTTCACAGGAACTGTTCTGAAGTGGTTCGGCTCGTATCTTAGTGATCGCACACAGGCTGTTTTTGTTAATGGTAAAACATCTGCTTGTTTGGACTTGAAATTTGGTGTTCCCCAGGGCTCTGTGCTGGGTCCTATACTTTTCACATTATACACAAAACCCCTCAGTTTAATATAAGTATGCGGATGATACTCAGCTTTATAAATCAGTTTTACCATCAGATTTCCCTGGGCTTGTAAGAAAATTTGAAGTTTGTATTAAGGAAGTAGGAAACTGGATGATTGCAAACAAACTTCAGCTGAATAGTGACAAAACAGAGTGTTTACTATTTGATGTCAGAAATGAACTAAAGATAACACATATAAATGTTGGACATGATGTAGTCAAGTTTATAAAACAAGCTAAAGATATTGGTGTGATTGTAGATTATCATCTAACAATGGGACTATAAGAACGCTAGAAACAACATAAACGCTGATAATGTACAAGATGTGAGAAACAATGTAGATTTAATTCAAACATTTATTGCTGAGGACAGATCTAGTAGAAGAGAGGCGTTCCTGAGAAAAGCCGTTAGGAAAATCGTGCAGTTTGTGTTGTTCTAAATACAAATCTTAGGCCCAGTCTCGTCAACAGTCTTGGCAGTCAAAGATTGCCTTTGGAGTTGTCAGTTTGTCAGTGCGGTCGATAATTAAGTCGCTACAGGACACATATTAATCACCTTCATATGTTGATCTATCTTGAAATACGGAGAATAAGTGAAATGACAAAATGTCGGGACGAAACATAAAAAGATACCTGCTTCAGGCTTCATTCTTTCACGGTTGGACTGCTTAAACTCTTTATATTTGAATTTACATAACGAGAGTCTGGATGGGTTGCAGAGATGCCAAAATAGTGCTATTGCTAGAATGGTAACCAGGAAAAAGAAAACGGGACCATGTAACACCTGTCCTTAAGCATCAACATTGGTTGCCAGTAAAATCAGGCATTGAGTATAAGATATCCATTCTCTGTTACAGATGTATTAACGAATGGGCCCCGTCATATTTGTTAAATCTCCTCTCTCCCTACTTACCATCAACGTCCCTTCGCTCTATCCAGATATTAATCTTTAGAATTTTTTTGTGATTTTAACCTTTTTTTTGAGGCAAAGACAAAATGTAGATCTAATTACGTTTAAATTTTAGATATAAATTTATTTCAAGAGTCACAAATACTTTAAGACTTATGTTGTGCTCTGTTTTAAGGAACTGCTAAAAAATAATCAATAGCATCTGACGCATAGGAACTGTCCAAAAGCTTGGATGATAATTCAAATATCAGAGGTCAATGAAAATAATTTATGCATTACAGGAAAATGCAACTAGGAGAACGATTCTGAAGAAAATAGATGCTCTTAATGATTTCAATTATTCTTATTATTAGATAGAGCTTAGTGATTATTTATTTTAAAATATAGCTGAAGTCTTAGTGAAGTGACATAGTGGACATATAATTTTCAGATATGTTTTTTCGAGAAAAAAGTAAATTTGATTCCATAATTAGAGGCACATTATTGTTGAATTAAGTATATATTGCTTAGAGTTCCATGGACAGCACACAGACTAAATGATGACATATTAAATGAACTTATGATCAAACGAAATTGGCTTTTGAAAACCATCAAAGAAAGAAAACTAAAATACTTTGGGCACCTGAAAAGACATGACAGTTTGGAGAGACATATCCTAGATACAAAGCTGGGGGCAAAGCGAAGACAGGGCAGACAAGAAGGTGGATGGGCGACATCAGCGACTGACAACAAAGGAGGCCCAGTGATGTAGGAAGAATCGCTCAAGATCGAGAGCTCTTCAATAGATTGTACGGGAGGCTACGTCATACACCACTGACAAGCCAGCATGATGATGATGATGATGATATATTGAATGAGAAAGTCTTTTTTAAAGGAGTGAAGGTTGAGTATGGTATTGCATACTTAAATTAGGCACTTAAAAAAGAAGTATATTGTCTTTGCTTCATAGTTTAAAAATGTCAGCTGCCTAAGATTTAAAAAAATGGACCAACAATGTGCAGTGCTAATAAGTAAAGTTTATATTTCAGCTAAAATAGGTTGCAAACCTATCCACTGGGTGAATATTTATTCCTTTTATGGGGCATTAAGCTATAAGTGTGTGTTTGAATCAAAGCCTTGTTGGAGTTAAAATATGAATAAATTATAGAGTAAAAACTTGAACTGCACTTAAACAGTACCTAAAAAGTCTTCCTGGACTAACTTTGTGAGCGAGTTAGCTATTGAAATCGGAAGTGAATCCTCAGCAAAGTAACCTCATAGATTCCGTGTTTGATGTTCG
The DNA here is from genome assembly GCA_003991915.1 of Elysia chlorotica. Lineage (NCBI taxonomy): Eukaryota > Metazoa > Mollusca > Gastropoda > Plakobranchidae > Elysia > Elysia chlorotica. The sequence goes on along the minus strand of RQTK01000215.1, from coordinate 351,504 downwards.
ATCAGAAAAAGGAATTAATGGCTGCATCTATCTTCACGCTACTCCCGAAACATCGATCTTCAAAATACACCGACCTACTCTGTACTTTACTGGTCGAGTTTTATCAAAAGTCCTCTCTAAAACTTCCTCTGACCATTTCCATGACCATTTGTTTTTCATTTTCGCATCAATAGACTTGACTGCGCATTTATCGCTTTCTTTCAAGAACCACATTTTGAGAAAGCAGTCAGATTTTCGCACTGTCAGTGTCACAGTTGAAAATATTGATCACCTTCTCGATCTAAGATGGTGGATATGATAAGTATCCGCTCTTCTCTGGTTGAAAACAAAAAGAATTCCAAATATGACTGCGTTGACGTAAAAAGAATGCGGAGGGCGTGAAAAAAGAAAATATTTTTGTGCGGTTGGCGGTTTTTACATTTTTTAGTTAGAAATGTTTTTACGCAGTAAAAAGAACATTTCCGCAGAACACAGAAAAATGTGGATACTGCATAAATGCAAAAAAGAGGAAGGCCCATTTTTCATTCACTCATATACCTCAACCTCTATGGTAGGTGCAACATCAGATGAGTAATAATCAGGTACACTAGATTAAACCAACCTCTATTGCATGAGGCACTTCTGCACTGTATACATCATTGCACTGTGAGAGTAACAAGGCCATATCACCATAGTGTCCAGAGGTCCACTCTGAAAGATAAAAAGAGAAACATTTTCTAAAACTGAATTGAACATTTCGCGTGCATATTAGTGCTGGTTACTCCGTTGTAAAATAACTTCATATAAATCCAACTTAATATTCAGAGAAATATCTTCAAACCTTTTTCCTTTTCGGTACACTTATAATGATGTTAGTAACATCTAAAATTTACAGATCACCAGTACTGTACAATTTTACAGCTGCCAAATTGCAAAACTCATTCATTAGCCTTTTTGCAACCGAACAACTTTAATAATTTGATTGGATATTGCATTCCCTCAGACATCCTCACCACTGTGAGAGATGTGAGAGAGGGAGAGAAAAAGAGCGAGAGAGAGAGAGAGAGAGAGAGAAAATAAGAAAAGAGAGAAGAGAGAAAGAGGGATAAAAGGAAAGAAAGATAGGAGAGAGTTGGGAGATAGAGAGAGAGATACAAAGAGACGGATATATAGAGGGAGAGAGAGAAAGAGTAGGTCAGAGTTAGAAAGGAAAGAGAAGGAGAAAACGAAAGTATAGTGGGATAGAGAAGGGGTAGAGGGAAAAGAGAGTGATGGGACAGAGAGAGAGAAATCGATAGATAGAGGGGGTGAGAGAGAAAGAAAAAGAGAGAGAGCTTCATAGGGTGAGCGGATTTCAAGACAAAGTGGGTTCTTCATAAGTAGTGGGTTTTTACGCGAAAACCACTGCATTATGAACTAGGCTTATATTGGTTCTCAAAGCAAATAAGGGTATTATTGGATTCAAGCCAAACAGATTTATCTTTATTTGACATTTGTACTGGAGGTAATTTCCCACCCTTTTCTATGAAATCCATCTAACATATAACCTCAATAAAGCAGTTTTCATACCTGAAGCATCACCTCCAATAATAGACATAATGACAGTGGCCATATTCCCTGAGCGACCACTGTTTATCAGAGACCATATCCAGACCTGAGAATAGATATGAAATATTTTTAAAGCGTGAAAAAGTACAAGAGGGAATTGAAACAAGGCTTACTTAAATAAATATGTAACTTTGATTTTCGCCCAGTAAAACCATGAGAATGATGGACCCTTTTCTTGTTTTAAACCTCCTTATAGCCTGTTCATGGAAGTTAAAAAGCTTGATTTCAAGTTTTACATGATTGAATTTGAATTTTATTTAAAAAAAAAAAAGTCCTTTGTCCCATAGATCATAATAACAAAGATAATGATAAAAAAGATGCCTCCTGACAAGAAGAAAGTAATTTTGACAGAATCTATGAGAGTATGTTGTACAGGTTTGACATGATCATTACATGATATTTAGCTTTTTCACCAGGTTTAGGTTATAAATAGTCAAAAAAGTTAAAACGTTATTCTAGTACGTATCATTTTACAGTAATTATATTGAATAATTTAAAGTATTTTTAGCCTTGCAACTTACCTGCATTTACTGTAAAAAACAAAAAAACCCAATATGGTCTCTATTTATATAATTAACTGAATGATTATAATGATGCCTCCTACATAGATTTGTATCATCCCGTGGCCGTTTAAAAATCTTATTTCAGTTTTCTCAATGGTTAGCATTTGTCCCAAACTGTATTGAAATGAGATCATACATAAAACTGTTTCCTGTGATTACTGTGAAAAAGATTGATGGGATAAAAAAAGAAACTAAATATCATGAAAACTCCTAATACACTTCTTAAGCTATGTCTATTTTCATAATGTATAATTATTGTGGCCTATATTTTGCTTCTGAATAAATTTTTGCCTACAAATCTTTAGTTTAGTCAGTTGTATAAGCTTTCTTTTCATATGTTCAAACTCTTACATGAAAGAATGGAAAGCTAGTACTGTATAGTACTAGTAATATTTATTATTATTTGTACAACTGTTTCTTGACTGAGTGATCAAACTTTTAAAGGAGATGAATGTTTAATGTGATTTAGCTCCTGATACAAAAATGACAGACATTTTACTTCTGTCACTTTTCATATTTATGAAATTTCAATATTTCTACGATGAACTAAAGTGAGTCTCAAAAAAGGTTTCAGGCTACCATTTCTCTTCTTAAAACAAAAGAAAAATGTTAAATAGCTCAACCGCCTCTCACCGTTTCATAATCTACTAGCTGTTTGTCTAGACACGTGTAGAGCTCAGCAGCAGTCATTGCCTCGCTACCAATAGTATAATTAGGAATTTTCTTCTCCCAGGAGGTACATATGGACTTAGCCTTTGACCACATCTGAAAAGACATTACATTCATTGGTGGCACTATTGAAAAATGAAAGTGATTCCTCAAATTTCAATTTCTAAAAACCTGCGAGACTGACACAAAAAAACGTATTATAGGAAATAGCAATGTTCAAAAACTCATATGGATCATGGGGTAGATCATACAATAAATCAATGCCAGAGTGACCATTTAAGAGAAGTGAGTTGAATGAACATGTATTCATTAATTTATCTATGGTCATCATTCACACATATTATGTTACCTCCTGCAAGTTGACTTTGTGTGTGCAATATACAAATGGCAGAAAGGAGTTTGTCTTTATAGCATTTAAAATTATGAGCAGCTTCTGAGAGATCAAAAATGTTTTATATGTATTTTTGTATTTTCTCAGTTGTTAATGGAGATCCACTATTTTATGAGGAATTTCAATTATTAGGCTTCAAGAGTAATAGCAAATTTTAATAAACCAGTGGAAAAAAAACAACTAAAAAAGATAAATAAATGTAACTGAACTTAATTTGTTTTCATTTACAAGAAAATTCAGTTTTTTCTAAAGATCTTCTCCTCATCTGGTACTTTTCTCACATTCTCACAAATAAACTAACGATGATAAGCTAAAGGAGATGGTTTAGATTTGAATTCATTTTAATGTGTGACCCTGTGTGTAGACTTAACATAGTAAACAAACTTAATTTGTTCTCACCCTCATCATGTTGACAAAGTTTAGAAATCGACGTATCCCCACTGACTTTCCAGAGTAATTCTCAAGTTGCTGTGGGGTCATCTCAGGCAGGAAGCTACCCAACAGGCTGATCTCCATCACGTCTTTCCTTGCCATCATTGCATGATTCACGATGCTAGCTACATCCTAGACGAGTAAATAGAAGTTTCTTGTTGAAAATCTCATAGGCCCATGCAAAGTTGATATTAATTCACATGTATCCCATTTACAGGTAAAAAATTATAAAAAAATGAAAATTAGAGAGGAAGTTATATAAATACAATGCTAAAAATCTTGACGCCAAATCATCTTAGACAAAAAAGATCCACGAATGAAATGGATGTGTGGAAAGGTCCTAGGATATGAATAAAGAAAACAATCGTATCAACATATTTCATAGACACAAGGCAAAGTGGGAAATATTTATTTTAAAAATTTACATCTTCTAACATTGTATATGTAAATAATAGTATAATAGTACAATTTTTTTTACAGACTTATCTCAATACTAATTACTATTAGAGCTTGAGTTCTGTGATGGAAGCAAACAAGAATGAGTTTCACTCACAATGAGAGCTATGAAGAGATGATTACAGATGTTTGGCAAACACTTGGACAAATGAGTGGCTTGCTTTCTTGCTCCAACGTGATTAAGCAACATCTATAAATAATAATTAAAATCATCAAGAAACAAAATTATCATTGCTGAATCATATGAAAGATTCCACAAAATAGTGACTGCCAAAATTTTAATGATACATCAACTGATAAATGAAATTCTGTATTACGTGACTGTAAAAAACGTGGAAAAGAAAGATATTTAAAAAATTGATGTTTTAGGTGTAAGATGTCGATTGTAAATTGGTGTTCCTCAGCTGGTGAAGATTAATTTACTTATATGTAAGCTCTTCAGCGATTCTCTGGCTTTTTAGAAGTTGGAAAGGTTTGAAAGTTTTGGTGTGAAATTCACCTGTAGGCTGTACTCAATGCTTGCTGCAAAAGTACTCAAGGTAAGCGGGGTCACAGCTCCTGGCATCATTTCACTGGTAGAAAGAACATGTGAGAATACATTTTAAAAAGTTACTATGTGGCGCAATGAGGCTATAAAACATATTCTGAAGACCAATAACAACAGTTTTTTATAATAACAAAGACAAAAAAAGAAACAAATAAACTGATCAATATCTCCCGCCTAATTGATGTGATTTAGAATGATATTGTCATATTCTAAGTCTCTGATGTTTAAAACACTAGTTTTATGTTTCTCACAACTATAGAAATTGCTTAATTGTATAAAGAAAATCAGGGAATATTTTAAATTTTACATTCTCATATTCGTATTCCCATATCCCACAAATGTCAATGAGAGGCATAATAGCTAAGTTTCAAAAACTAGAAAGTTACACTGGTGTATAGGATTTTGATAAAGCAAGACTTAGTGTGAAAACATGAGTAACCTTGGAGTAAAAAAGGATTCCAGTGGTATCAGATCTGACATAAATGGTTACTAACCTTGGCATGCATGAATTTTTTTTCATAACTAAATTCAAACGTTGACGAAACTAACCGACTTGGAACATTCAGGCTATCTCCTAAAAAGTTGGGGTGTTATTCAATGATAAATATGGGATAAACTTAAGTACAGTGGTCTCCGTGTAAGAACTCTCCGCTTACAAAACCACCCCGTCCTTGAACCCTTTCGCCCTATGAAAAATATTTCTTTCTCTTCAATTAACACCCCTACCAACCCGCTTTTGGCCTCTTCTAAAGTCTAAACACCCGAGCTGGATATACTTAAAAAGAAATTATTTGTCAAGCTAACACATTATTTAACCTGACCCAGCTTAGTGGTTATTTCTATAGTGATCTAAGACTGATAGGAATGTCACGCATATCTGAATACACTTGATCAGATGGGTGAGAAGAGTAGGGGAGGGTGAACATACACCATCCTATGATTACCTTTACAAACGGTAGGCTAGGCTACAGCCATGTAAGAAGGTAACTGCCATGTCTTTGACATGCCGACTCGCAGCGTTTTCCTTTATCCCTTCTGTATTTCTCTTTGCTTCTCTGTGTCTCTCTGATTCTGAGCTTCTCTCTCTCTCTCTCTCTCTCTCTCTCTCTCTCTCTCTCTTTTCTTCCTATCTTAACCCAATCTCTCTTCCTCTTCCTCCTTTCTCTCTCTCTTTCTCCGTCCTCCTTCCCCCCCCCCTCTCTCTCTCTCTCTCTCTCTCTCTCTATCTATCTATCTCTCTCTCTCTCTCTCTCATTCTCTCTCTCCCCCTCACTCTATTTTTGTCTCTAGGGTGAATGGATTTAACGGTGGAGCGTGCTGCCTCTAATGAGAGAGCTACGGGTTTGATTTCTGCTTTCATCGCTGATTTTTTCTTATTGGTTGAGTCAAAGTCAGTAAAATTTGAACAGCCTAATAATCATCCCTCTCTTAGATTCTCTTTTTTTTTTTTTAAAGAAACTAAAATGTTAAAGAAAGAGAGTGGTTCGTTTTCTCTTAACAAAGATTGCTTTGCTTTACAAATCAATGCATTCTGAAGACTTTTGTGGTGACTCTGATTGCTTTTATCTCAATCTTTAAATGTTCTAAAATAGCAAACTAAAGGCAAGAACAACAAAAAACCAACAAACAAACAAAAGCAAAAAAGTAACAACAACAACAACAACAAAACAAAAAAAACCCCTCAGGGAACTATTCTTTGAGGACTTATCATCTTTCTTTACCACTCATAGACTCATTTATTTTTTCCTCCCGTTAGAACCTGCACCTTCTAAGAACTCGCTTTCTTGTCTCCCGAGGGGCGATTTCTTAGGCGGAGACCACTGTAATGAGATTAGATTTGGAAAAATCGAGGATCCACCTGACATTGGAAGTAGTCATCCACTCGACATCACATGTCATGGGGCTATCAAACTCATGAAGAAGATCATGTTCTGTCTCTGTTTCTGCAACTGTTATAGGGCGACACTGAGAGACAAAGGATCAACATGTTAACAGGCCTGACTTCTTGAAAAAGCCCCATTTAGGTGCTCCCAGAGCAAACAATAGGTATTTTTCAGGAAAAATAAGTACAAACGTAGTTTTTCTCTATTACAGTATGAGTTGGATCAGTGTTGATCATGATACATGTACTCAGTACATGAGAATAACGAGTGTCTATACTCACTATGCATGAATAGTGTTTCTGCCTCAATATTGCACAAAAAAACAAAACCAAAAAATCAACCAACAATCTGTAATATATGAGGGATTTGTCGACTGTCGATTGCATAAATACCTTGGGGGTGACATTGTGGCCCAAAGAATGACAACTGATTAGCTACAATTTCCTTCAAAATCCATTTCTGACATAACTGATTACTAATCAGGATTGATACAAGAATCGGTATGTACCGATCAAATCAGTACAAGAAGGCGGGTCTACGTTAATGCAAAAAATAATGGAGGAAAATCATGTGTAATTAATATGTTATGATGGAAATAAACAGTATTATAGAAATATCTGGCATTCAGATCTAGAGTTGTATTTTCTTGTCTACAGAAAGTAAAAACAAAATTTGTAGCTGCTGTGAATAACCACATTAATTATTATTATTATTATTATTATTATTATTATTATTATTATTATTATTATTATTATTATTATCACTATTGTTCTTCTTAATTATTATTTAAATAATATCCCATAAGTTCTTCAAAATATATAACATAATTATATAATTTCAGGAATCATAAATCACAAATATGTTTTACCTGAAGCATAAAGATATTTGAGTCCACAACAGCCCATTCCACATCTCTTGGAGATCCAAAACGTTTCTCAAGCTAAACCACAAAAATTAAATGTACACAAGAATAGTTGTTATAGGGAGCAGGCTAAGAACTTTATTTTTTTGCTTGAGTTTAGTGAGAAAGAACATTTGGTATCAGAAAAAGATCATGAATGGGAAGAACCTTAGTCAAGGAATTTAAAAAAAAATGATGGATGAGATATTGTGTATTAATTCATAGAATTTTAGAAAGATAATTTAAAAAGTTATATTGGGCTTTTAAAAACATTCATAGCCTAAAGAGAATTTATGTAAGGGCAAAAAAATGTAAGACTTTAGTCTATCGCTTAAAGATTTAAAAATTTATTTCATTTTTATATGACAATAAAACAGGAATACAGATATAATCAGTCACACATAAAAAATGAGATTTTCACGTCTCTATTATGCCTTTTTGGGTAGGATCAATTTCAGAGACAAAAATAGCGTAGGGTCATACAAAAATAAACTTGCTCATACCTCAATTCCCAAAGAAGCTAATTTCAGAATCATTTCTTCTGTCAGACACACTGAAGATGTCTGTTTAGAAACTACTTCTTCTTTAATGCCTCCATTTTCTGGTAAAATAAAATGAATAAATAAATGATATTTTCTTTAAATCTCTCTACCGTTGTCGCTGTCTGTTTGACTGCCTGCCTGCCCGTTTTCTATCTCCGTTTGTCTGTGTCTTTGTCTCTCTCTCTTTCTGTCTGTGTGTGTGTCTCTCTCTCTCTTTTTCTGTCTGTCTGTCTGTCTGTCTAACCCTCTTACATACACACACATAATTTATTAATTTCCACTACTAAATTCCTCATCCCCTCATTTCCTTACCAGCTTGGACAATACAGGTCTTTTTCTGGCCAACCCGAATAGCACCTAACTGCAGCCTGGCAGGATTATGAAGATCTTCAGGATCTCTATCTACACGGATGGTATCTGGGTCAGAGCTGCCAGACACAACAGATTCCCCGAGACCAAAGTTTGCGTTCACAACTATAACACTGTTACTTCCTGACACTGGGTCAGCTGTGAACATGACACCTAACCAAAAAAAGAAAAGAAAAGAGTAAATCAAATTATGAATTTTTTTAAGCAGAAGCTTTAACGTTTTCATAACTTGAATAATGATCTATCTTAAATTTAAAGCTACTTTCACAATCAATGTTTGTACACTTCAGTCATTACATTATAAGACATTCAAATGAAAAGCAATGGTATGAGAAATAAAATTGTTAATTTAGTTGCCAATTTTATAATAAAAAATGTATAAAAATTTATACTTTTACTTTTCTACCAACTGTTAGAAAAAGTATATGAAATCAGTAAAAATGAAATCAACAGTATCTCTTAACAATCACATAAATTTAAGCTCAGAGAAACAGCTGATCTCAAGCAACTATTGGAAAAATAAAAAATGGCACAGTATATTTCTCTCACCTGCAGACTGTGCTGAGACCATTTGTTGGATGACAACCCCGACCAGCACCCTCACTGGCTGACCGTGTTGCCTCCGGTACTCCACAGCCTGGTGGGCATACACAGAAGCCCAGCACTGCTTTACAGCATCTACAATCTAAATGTAATAAGGACTTTTAGAATAATTCATTCCTTTTTACGAAAAAAAAATATAGCTATAATAGCAGTAACACAAAAATAATTTTCTTTAATGCTGTTTTATACTGAGTGGTCTATGACTGCAACCCTCCAAAAAAAAAAAAAAACACACAAAAATTACATGCATGTCCATGCCTGATCAATACTCCGAGGCAAAAGCAACAAAAAAAAAAATGAAAAAGAATTTTTTTCACATAGAGGAAAACTGCAATGCTCACCTGAACTGTTAAATCTTTAAATGTTTCAATAGCTTGCTAAAGCAGACTAATGATTTGATACCTTTAGAGAAAAATTAAGTACTTGTAGCAGAGAACAAGGAGGCATTTATCCGATCACAATCTCAGACTCTTACCATTAGATTCATTAATATGGATGGACCTAATGGCTTTAGAAACAGTATCTTTAGAAAAATGTAGATATTCTTTTTGTTTGTTAACTCAAAGTAAAATTGTCTTCCTGAAAATGAAAGACTCACATCATTATATCTTTTACAAACTTCTGACCTTCTCAAAGCCAATCACCCCCAGTATTGTTGCCATCTGGCCAGCAGAGGATGCCTCTATGCCATCTTCACCTGGCATAAGTAAAAAAAATACAAATGCCTGTTATGACATATTCTATCCTTTTCTTACCGATGCTGTTTATGTTATTAGAGTCATGTTCACTATGTTATATTCTAAATATGATGTTAAGATTTTGATTTGTAAAGCTATATGGTTTATACAAATCACTAAATAAATTGAAATGAAGGTGTTGCATGTTTAAATGAAAGACTTACAAATCCAGTAGGAATTTTTTTTTCTTTTTTTCATAGAATTCGAATCAAGTAATTTGTTTTTTTCAAAACAAAAACGCATACAAAATTTTAATAAGCCATACTTATTTTATCCATGATTCACATATATATTTCATTGTATTGATTTTATAATACAATTTATTTGTTAGCTATTTACAATGATTTTTAATGTTTATGTATTAAACTGCTTTTATGACAAGAGCTATCAACTAGAACTTTGTTATGATTCTGTGTATTCTGTATTTACACCATAATTTTAGCACTTTTTTAAAAACAAAATGAGCAATATCAATATTCAGTGAAAAAGGAATATGTAGGGCCTGTTTATAAAAATCAGCATGACTATTAGAAAACTAATAGAAAAAAAATAGTGTAGTAGGTACAGGAAAAAAGAGAGCTTACACCTTTCAGCATAGCTAGTAAAAATTTGATGTAAAAAAATCTAAGCTAGGAAATTATGCTGTCGATCCAAAAACTAGACATGACATTCAATAAACAAAGTTTCAGAAAAAAATATTAAAACATGAAGCATTTACCAGCTGATGAAGATCTGACTGCAAAGCGAGAAATCTGAATGTCTGTTTCTGCACCTTGAATCATTTTCAACGACTTCAAAATGGCTGCACGCACTTCCTCACACACTTCTGCTTCTATTATTTGCAGTGTAGCTTTTCTACATGCTTTATCAAGAGCTGGCAGGTCAGAACTTTCAGAAAAAAAAAGGTCCGCATGTAATACTAGTTTAGTATAATCAGTGTAACAATAATGAAAGAATCATTTCACTTAGTGGTTATCATGATTCAGTTTACAAGTGCCTATAAATGTGTTATAAAAACTAGGAAGCTCATCCAGACCTAATAACAAATTTCAAAAAGAACAAGTCTGACCAATTTACCAGTAAAAGGGTCACGCTATACATAAAGCATCAGAGGAGTGATACAGTAGTCTCCATTTTTAACAACATCTCGAATAACGGGAACTGTTGGAATACGCGAGGTTTGAAAATCCCTGTTTTCCTCTCTAGCAGCACCCTTTAATTTATTTTGGAAATAACGAAAACCCAAATGGATTAACCCTGCTAATGACGAGAAGGTCAGAAGTTCAAGAATAGATCTGCTCTAAACCCAATTTTAAAAAATTAGGTAAGATGCCAAAAGCATCTCTAAAGACCTGCACATGAGTGCCGTGTGCGTTATTCCCCAGTACCTCATCCCAGTCATTGACCCACACGTTTCCCGACCAATGCTGACATTAGTGACATTCCCACCCAACCCAATCAGCTCTTTGTGTGTTATCACCATATTCAAAGCTGCCTAGTGCAAACTAGGCAGTAGAACAGCCAAGCCCATCCCTAGACCTGTACACATGTATTATAATCGCCATCTAGAGTCAACCTAGTAATGCTGATAAAGGTTAAGTTTCATCTCCTTGCATTACCCTATCATCAAACTAATAAATTTAATTAAGGTAGCGGGGGTAGGCTTATCATGTTTTATTGGTGGAGTGTAAAAGATACATGTAGATCTAAAGAACTTTTCTTCACGTCAAACGCTTACAGTTACGGATGGCAATTTTAAAAGGGGGTCATAATCAAGGTTAAAAAATTAGGGTACAATTTTTCTAGTTTAATAAACTCTTCTTTGGGAATAACAAGAACCTTTGCTATATAATGACAGTTATAGAGAAAATCAAATCTTGTTATTACCGAGTTTTACTATATGTGGGCAGATAAATGTTATTTTTAAAAAGAGAGAAAAAAAAGAGGTGTTAATAAAAAAGAAACTAGTAGTAGCCAAGGATATTCTAATAAAAAAAACAATCTCAAAATCAATATATTCAAGCCTATAAATAGTGGTAAAAGAGAAGACAAGGGAACAGATTTTTGTTATGTTCAAGTTTAAATTAATGGACTTAGTAATAAAAAAATAACCCTATAAACACTGCATTATATTTATCTGACTATTAGGACACACTGAGAATTTCAAGTATTCATGCATTGCTTACATGTCAAATAATAAAACTACTTAGAAGTTGATCAGAACTTTTTCGTTAACGTTTTAACTTACGTTGAAGCTCTCACTATTTCCTGAATGGCGTCTTCAATATTTTTATTACACTGGAATGGGATGAAAATGTAAAATTGTGCAAAAACATAGTCTTCCATGAAACATTATTGTCATAAGTTATCTTAGATATTAAATACATTTCAAGCAATAAAATATTGATGAGTAAAAAAAAATGCTGAAGCAGTGAAAGTATTTCTAAGGATCTAGGAATTAGTTGTGTAAGCAAAAAATGAAAAACTGTTTAGGTGTAGAAATAGAAGTATATATTATATACTAACAAGCAGTGATAAACAAAGCTAAAGGAAATGAAAAAACAAAAACAAAACAAAAACCTGTCTCTAATCAACTATTTATTGCATATGAAAAAAGGCATGAAAAAAACAAGCAAACAAACAAACATATATAGGAATGCATTGTAATAACATTAAATAAAGCATTTCTTAGCAAGAGGAAAAGAAAAATATTGAAATAAGGACAAAAGTTAGATGTAATGTATAGGTGCAGATATTATGAAAAGGGAAAAATTGTACCTGTAATTGTAAATGGAAAGACCAAAGAGTCAAACAAAAACCTTGTGGCACCTGTGCATCCATCTGATCAAAAACAAAACAACCATTAAATATGATGAGCAATATTATCACAGCAAAACCAAAATTTAATTTATTCAGCATCATATTCACCATGGCAAAATTACAAATGGACGTGGCAAATATTCATGCTAATCGAACTGTCCCACTACATGGGAATACATAAATAAGTTCACCATAGTTATACCCCAGTCTCTGTGATACAAAATATATTTTGATCAAAATTCAAATAACACCATAAAATGGAGGAAGAGATGCTAAAACACAAAACACTACTTCTGACATTCTAAATCCTTCTGATCATTGAATAGTGAAACATTTTTTGTCAAATTCTATTCATCCTCATTACCTTCAGAAATAAAATACAAACATTAATGAAAATGTAGAAAACACTCATTTCTTTTTCTTGAGGAGAAAAAAAATCAATGCACAAAATACACACTCCAGATAACACCCTTTCAAGAAGTTAAAAAAAAGACAATGCTTACATTTGCTTCAATTTGAGTTAGTTGAGCGAGTTGTGCCCCCTTTCCACCAACAAGGGCTGGAGATGTACAAGCCAAGTCTGAGAACAGTAAAGTGATCTCCCTCTCCCTGGCTCTAGCAAGATTGATTGGCATCTCAGGCACAATAGAGCATCCATGGGGAGTAATCCCCATTGTAATTCCACTCTGTTTCCTAAGACATAATAAAATGTGTACAAGCGATTATTTCCACGTACCAATAGAATTACCAGACAGAAAATCAATAATGATGTTGAATGAAAAATGCATCTATATATACGTAACTCTCTCAGGGCTATCCATTTGTATATTAAAAAGTCTAAATCTTCTCAGTAACATAAAATATGACACTTTTTTTATGATCATAAATATGCTTATGATTTTGTATGGATTTATACAAAAATTGAATTTATAGGTATTACATTAAACATCACTTTTGGATTTTATCTCAAGACATATTGTCCAGTCATTTAAACTCACCACTATAGTAGTGCTAAAAGAGCAAGTTACCTGTAAAAAAATTCACTGACTCCGTGACCAGACACAGAATTAACTTTAAAATCAGTGAAAACTTCATGAATGACATTCCTTCTATCTTTGCCTTGATACCAGACAGGAGTTGTTCCTCTTGGGGTCGCAACCACCTTGTAACTTTTGCCATCTGTAATAAGAATTGCATAGTTTGAATGTGGTAAAAAGGATACAACTAATGTCAAAATACCTCTTCATACAAAACTAGTTTATTTAGTTGTTTTTTAATTAGATAGAATTTGACTTTGTTTTTGCATAGCTTTTAAATTTATCACTAAAAAAAAAAGCATGTCATCTTATACGAATCCACAGAGATGATGATCATCTCTGAATTGTCTATCAAAGTTGAAATGATCTTTAGGAGATCTCTCATCCAGTTATAAATTTGACTTTACTCCTAAATATTTTATGAAAAACTGTACTGGATTTTTTTAGGGTCATGTTTAAAGGACTGGGCCAGTCGGATATATACCTAAAGTTATCATTCATATCTCTTTTTCTTTTAAACTTGCAATCTTTTATTTTTGTGCACATGACTCTTCTAATCTATTTCGCTAGGTGTCAATCATTAGACAATAATATACTTGTTTATTTTATCAATATTATTAAAAAAATGTATATAATGGTTTACATTTGTAAAATAATTTTTGAAGAAAAACCCCAGACAGAGCGAAAACTAATTATAAGAATATTATGTATTAATAATTGATGGTTACAACTTTTATGTTTTTCCATTGCCAATCTTAAACTCTAGGAGAAAACTTTCTCTATATGTAATGAAAAAAGCACAAAAAAACCTGCTGTAAAAGAGAAAGACCATGTAGTAGGAGGTTCTTCCAGCTCCTCCCCAATCTCCCATAGGTTCATATGCACATCAGTCATGGAGACTATGTCACCATTTGGATAGGAGACATAGCCTACCTTAGCACTGAAAAGGGTAAGAAACATATTACTCTCTCACTGGTACAGCAATAAAAATATATGTTCCTTAAAAAAAGTTTTGAAATTCCTATAGAACCAATGTTATATGAAAAACTGTGTAGTGATGTTAGAAAACAGCATGTGGGCTTTGAAGATACTTAAACAAACTAAGTACATCACAAGACACAACATATTTCATAAAACAGAAATAGCTTTGGCAGGGAAAACAAAGTAAATGGAAATGTGAAATACATTTATACAGTGAACCTTGGATATAGCCAAGTAAAGTGGGCCAGCTCCAAAACTTCGTTACATACGAGGTTTCGTTACAGGCAAGCTCGTAATAAACACAACAAACTGGACAGCTTTCCCGTTTCCCAAATGAATATTTTCAAAAGGAGCTGATGCTGCTCGAGCATGTGAGACTGGGAGTAGAAGAAATCTACAGACATACATGTTTCAGTTTTGTCAACCTCACACTCGTCAGCTGGTGTGAAGACCATTACCTGCTTTTAAATGTCAATAAAACGAAAGAGATGATTATCGATTTCAGGAAAAATAAATCACCAATGTCCCCCCTCTTTATGAAAGGTGAGGAGGTTGAACAAGTAGACACATACAATTATCTTGGTGTCACTTTAGACAATAAATGAAATTGGAACCCTCATATCATTGCTCTTTTGAAACGGTTAAATACTCGTCTCTACCTTTTAAGGAAACTCAACTCATTTCATGTTGATAAGAAATTAATGTGTCTTTTTTATAAATCAGTCATTGAGAGTGTGATCTGTTTCGCTCTGGTCTGTTGGCGTGGAAATGCAAATGCATCTAAAACATGTAAACTAGACAAAATTATCTCCAAATGTATTAAAGTTTGTAAACCCATAGAATATTTCCCCCATGTAGATATGCTATACTTATGTAAATGTCAAATTAAGATTGTTTCAATTTTAAAAGATAAAAACCATCCTCTTTAAAGCCAATTAAGTTTTTCTGCGCGCTTAGGGAGGCCAAGAGCCTTGCAATGTAGACTTGAAAGATACAAAATTCGTGCCTAGAGCACTTAAACTTTTGTATTAAAAAAAAAAATTGTATTCAGACCAATGTGTTATGCAAGCTACTATTATTCTTTAAATAATAATACTGATAATAATTATTATTATTATGACTATTGTTGTTGTTATTATTATTGTTATTATTATTATTATTATTATTGATGCTGTGATTAGTATCGATATTTGTAATAACTCATTTAATAACTCATAACAAGTTATGTCTTATCTTATCTTACGAACACTACCGAACTGAAAATGAACCCAACTGCGTATTTTCAACCTTCGCCAATATAAATGTACCAGGAGCCAATAATGGATCCGTTAGGCCTCTGTGTGTGTGTGTGTGTGTGTGTATTTCTGCCGTTTTAGATCTGACAAATAACATTAACAAACATTAACAAAGTGTTTGTGCGAATACGTGGTACCGCAGCACACATGCCATGTACATGCGTAGTAGGTCTGAGAGAAACCATCCACAGCAGCACTCTGACAGAGACAGAGACGAAGACACACAGACAGAGAGACAGGCGCACATGGCTTTGTCAGGCGGTACAATGAAAGCTGGGAGAATGACCTGTGATCATCTGCCAGACAGCATGATTTTACATCTCCCTCCCTTAGACACCTGTGCTGGCTAGCTCTGTCTCTTTCCGCAAGCTTACCTACTGAAGGGATCGGCGACACGAACCGTAATCGACTGATAACTCAGTACGCACACATACACCTCCACACCCAGTCAATTTTTGCACGCCGAGCATGCTTGTTTATGATCTCTCTCCAGATTCGACACGAACTTGACCTGTACATGTACTGCGCTACGCCCAAGTTTTTCATAGCTCTGTAATCACTGAAATTTCTGCAAATCTCAACCTTTACTTGAGCCCAGTACTTTGTTACGCCAAAGGTTTTTGTGAAATCACTTCGTTAGGCCCACGGTCCTTTTAAATAGCTTTAAATAAGGGGAAAAGCCGTCCCTAAAATAGTCTTTGTTGCAGCCGAGGTTTCGTTGAGACCATATGTTCTATATGCAACGTCCACTGTACTGGTTAAATAATGTTAGAACATGTATTATCTCCAATATTCAAATACAAGATTTTTATACACAAAACTTTCAAAATTCATCACACACTGAAATCATTTACAAAAATTGTTCAAGTTTATATGGCACTACAGCCTACAAGTCGCTGAATATTATCATTACAAAATATAATGTAACATGACTTAAAGTGTATGTAGTCCTACAATGCATATGGCCGGATTGAAGGGAAAAAGTAAATTAATTCCTCCCCTTTCGTGGTTGGATTTAATGTGTAATATTAAAACTACTATCACCATTTTCTCATCTAATCATATGGAGTGAATCAATAAGAAACTGTTTTGAATGCGCTCACTCACTGTGTAAATAATTTGGGCTGACTAGAAACTCCAACTTGAATGCACATACCAGTCTGTAGAGATTAAAGATGTTGACTGATCATGTCATCACAAGGTTGTATCTCATATAATCTAATTTACATGAACAATGCAAACACATTAATATATTATGCTTTGAAAACGTTCATCTTGCTTAAATTGTCTGCTGAAGTTTCATAAAGATACTGGATGTGCAATTTAAAGAAATTCTTCACTTTTTCACAAACATTTACTGATTTGATATTGTGAAAAATATAGTAAGGAAAATATATCATTTTTAAATGTTCCAAGAGCCCAGGCTAGAAAACAAGTGAAAAAGAACTTTTGAGTTAAGACATATTTTAACTACTTTTATTGCTAAGCACTGATAACAATTAAGAGAAAAACGAAGACTATTTCAAAAAATTAAATTTTACATCTTTTGTTTGTTTTGGGGCATTCTGACTGTATCAGTAAAAAGAAACCATAAGTCAATTTTTAGGCCAATAATTTAATTTTTACAATAAAAGCCAAATGTTTTAAGGAAAAGGTGAGATAAGTGTATAGTGACATCAAACTTCATTAATTTGATCATAAACTTTCCAACAGACTGATCTTTAAAAAAAAAAAATTGAAAAGAATAACAAGAATCAGCTTTCATTGACAAAATATACATGGATATCATTATGTCCTTGAATATTCAATAATACAAACCTCTAAGTAGATATAATGGTAGATGTATCTGTGATACTCAGCCCAGTCTCTTTCTCCTTAAAAGCAAAATTACATACAATAAATGAGAACAATTTTTTTAAATAACTTAAACATGTTAAACAAATTATGTTTACTCCTTGGTCACTATATCAACTCCTGCCTTTTCTTAAGACTGACTCTCTACAAAGCTGTCTCAATCTATGAGTTGCTCCAATGGAAAAGAATCTGCACTAATTGACTATACAATGATGTAAAGAAACAACTTTATATAAACAGCCACAATGTTATTTTTAGTTATTAAAAACAAAAATGTTTCCAAAAATGGAATAACCACTGTCAATGTCACTACTGCTACTACTCCTTGTTTAAAATGTGAAATCATTGGGTCTTATTTCCATAGAAAGCTTTGATGGAGAGACTCACCAACTAGACGATCTCTGACACACTGAAGGTAAAGGTGCTGCTCCTCAAATCCCTCTACCCTTATCCAGCCGCTGAGTTCTCCCCACTGCTGATACTGGGTTTGCCCACACCTGAGGCATAAGAAGTTAAATCTTTAGTTATAGCAATAGTTGTTGTTTATAAAACGTTTATGGTATGAAAGCTGTTGCCGTACAGGCAATCATTTGTTGTATGAATGGAATTTGACTTTTTTTTTTATGCTACAGAATTCATTACTCACATTTCAAAGTTTTCAAACAAAGTCGTTGAATTCCAGGGTTCCCTTGCTGCATTGTCAGACAAAAGAGATGGTCCCAAATCAGTGTTGAAGTTGAATGGTTGAGAAAACGCTTTCCACCTGAAATAAGACATTTGCAGAGGGAGATCTTTGCATGCAATAACACTGAACTTATAATATCGCATTTTATTTCAGTGCCTCATTATTAAATATTGTTTCTTTTTACTTTCTGAGGAGATATTTAGAGTAAACTGGATTAAATGTAAATCATAAATAATCCTTCCTTTACTAACCAAGTATTCTTCTAATTTTCTCCTTTGTATGCTTTCTCTCTTCCTTTCTCTTTAAGTTTTTTCTCCATGACTACGTATTTGACCATTCTCTATACCTCTCTGATCTCCATGCGCATGTCTCTCTCCCTTTCCCATCATCCTTCCACCTGCTGCCAGTCTGAGTTTGTGAAACTACTGAGTCTTTCTGTACATGTATCTCTCTTTCTTTCCACTCAGCTTTCGCATAGGTTTGCCATGATCATTAATTTAACCTCTGAACTGTGCACATTACAAAACAACTTTGCTTTATTTGTAAAGAACTTAGAATTATTTTAGGTAAAATCATTTATATGTTTATAGATCCAAAAAATCAATAAATTACATAAATCTGACAAATCTAAAAGTTAAAGACATGCATGAAATGTGTTTTAGCTGATACTATTGTGAGTATATAGTTTAAGAAACAGAAAAATTTCAAGGAATTCAATGAGTAGGCTTTGTGATCTTTTAAATTAATTTTCTTTTTTAAATAAAGAGATAAGTAACAATAAAGGGATAGAATGGGATAAAAGTTAGTATCCTTTAACGCGAATGAAAATTTGAGTTTAGTTAAATACTAACTCTGTTGGGCTTTCATCATCTAAACTAAAAACACATTAAATAACATGGGCAGTTTCATGAAAGAAAAATGGTAAAAAAAATTAAAATTATTCATGAATTGAGAGGGTTATGGCGAAAAAAATAATCACAGTGCTATATTCAATGTTTCAAATAAATTAGGAGAAATTAACTCGCCATGCATTGTCAAAGAGCAGACTATGCTTTCCTACTATTAAAAATCAAACAACTTTGACACCACCTAAGATTTGGTATAACAATTTATCAGGCCTTCAGTAAATGCCTTTGTTTACATAACAGTAACCCACTCTCTGTCTTATTCAGCTTCACACTGACAAGAGGGTGTGATTGACATGTAATTATATTAGCTTCATCTGAGTCACAATATTTTACATTGTCCAGTAACATCTGGAGCTGACACATTATTCAATAGTTTATTGCTAAGGTTAGATATACAGAACAATACTTAGCTTTAAAAGATATATGGCAATAATGTTTACATGCCACATTCTTTATCTGCCTACACTGGAAAAGAATATTTTCTGCATGACTATCATTCACAATGTAGATAATCATCAACTATCACAATTTTATAAAAGAAAAATGAATAAAGTTGAAAGATTCCTTTGGTCTTTTACACTTACAGGAAGGAAAAGCTGGTCTCAACAAATTCATTTGGTTTTTTACTGATGTTATTGCATAAGCCTTTCCTGGAATAAAAAGAAAACAATGAAAGGAATGAGTTCATTGCAGAGAGAAAACAATCAAAATATCTTGCTTTTTATTCTACTGCTTGAAAATAATAAATTGATATTAAAAAATAATAAAAAATCATTTATATGACCATTAAAAAACCCATTAACCTACTACTTTCAGAATGTTTGGTGCAGCGTAATCTCTTCGTGACCTATATGATGCTCTTACTAGGTACGGCATAAATTTCTATAAAAGCACTTAACCCTTGTGTCACAAAGGGATTATTAAGCTAATTTATTTTTTTCTTAAACATGACCATATAGATAAAAAATTTTGGCTACATAAACTTGAACAGCCAAAGTTTTCTTATCTTCAATGTTTCAAAATCAAAGTGTTTTGAAGGATTAAAAATCTTAGGACATGCAATCATTTTACTAAAATTGATGTATCAAAACTTTGAAATACAACTAGGTAATGGCGGTTCTCTTCGGGTGAAAAACAAGAAAAAAGAATATAACTGAAGTTGTGCAAGAAAATTATTCAGCGGAAAATAAACACCTTTAGATTAATTTATATCAAATAAGCTTTTAAACCCAGTCTTCCTTATAACCTAAATTTCTCGCCTCTAAAGGGACAAATTCATAGGCAAAAATCTCTATACATATAATTATGCAAACCTGAGTTTTCCACTAAAAGTAATTTTCCATGTTTTCATTGGTTCAACCACTTCAAAGGTAAGCCCCCAAGCCGTAAAACTGCTTCCATCTGTAAAGTAAACATCTACATCTGGATGCCTTGGGTACTGCAAGCATCCAAGTCCTGGCACCTCAACAAACAACCAAATATTCACCTGTCTGGCATTGCGTCTAGCCAAACAGAGAGCTATATTGCAACCATTCTTGTCAGTACCAGCAAAGTAGACCCTATCTGTAGCCTAAAAAATGATCACAAAAAGAAGAAAAGATATACCTTTACGTTTCATTCTTCTTTTGTTTCTCTGGATCATTTCTCAGTTCCATTACATAAAATTTACTCCATAAAAATTACTGCTAATAAATAGCAGCAGACAAAAATAATAAATCTTATTCACAAATTGTTATTAATGAATACATTGTATTTATCCAATGATTTGTCAAATTAAGATGATCAACATCTATGAACGTATATAAATCAATTATTATATTTGATAAAATATTGTCTTTACTCCTGTATAATGCCTTACTGATGGACTTTTTGAAAGACTTTGAGCTCTTTCAAAAGTAAAATAAAGTGCTCCTTTTGCAGGATCATGCCTCATGTAGTCTTTGAAAGAGAAGTTGTTGGCTGCAGGGACTTCCGGTACATCTGTCTTGATCTTCTTCTTTGAAATGCAACAACGGTAGACAAGTTTCTTCAAAATATGCCAACGGCCTGTTAAAAAGAACACCCACATACATATGTATATATATTGATGCTTGCTTAAATTATTTTCCTTGGAACTTATGTGGATGGATCTCAGATTTATCGCTTCAAAACAGTTCTATGAAAATTTTTTTTTACAGAAATATTAATCTTCTTTACTATAATTAACTTCACCGTGAATGCCCCCTTTCTGCAATAATCCTATTCTCTGTTTTGCAATACTAAAGCTTATGTTACTATTAAAAACTTCTGAAATCACCTGTTACTAATTTTAAAGAACAAGCAAATATGGCACAAGTATTGGTTGCAGATAATGAAACTGATATGAATTTATATCACACACAAAAATTAATTGCTCATTAAGGTGGTTTAATCCCTTTTTTCACAGGTGTGAAAACACATCGTACAGGAGAGAGTTTGTCAAGGAAACAAGGCCATTGTTCAAGAATCTAGGCTAGTTTAGTGAGAGATGTTATTGGCCTTCTTGTCTTTCATCATTACAAAATGTAGTGTCAATTATCTGTTCCATCTAGTCTTTCAAATAATTTATAAGGGGCTTCTTTCAAAAGTTGGGAAAATAAGAGTCACTATTGTTCAAAGAAAAACTCAATCTCTTCTTCTGGTTAAAGTTACCAAATAAATAGGCACAAAGTTCTCAATTCTAATTTCTTCGTCAAATTATGAAAGCTATTTATAAATAGAAATTGTTGGTGTTGATAATGTACTTGAGGTTAAAATTCTTCTATGGGATATGTAGGTCTTTCAGGCTTACAATCCTTGATTTTAATATGCAAGATTAGGACAACAAATTAAGCAACTGCATCTAATGATAAAACAGCCAAATATTGCACATTTGACATACTTTAAAGTCTAAAACCACTAGAATGTGGCTTCAGGTATGCTAGGGTGAGCGTTAGGGCAGTTATGGTAGGATGTTAGTATTGACAAGAGACAAGACAAATAAATAGAAAATAGCAAACAACAGGTGGAACTCAGACTATGAAAAGCCTAACTCTACTTGTTACATGGATTGAATTTATCACAAAAAAAGCTGATGAATTTCCATAAAAAAGAGTTTTAGATTTACAATAAGATATATATTTTGATCTATGAATAGCACAAAGTAAAATATGTAGCTAAAATTTTATTTATTTTATTT
Source organism: Elysia chlorotica (assembly GCA_003991915.1). Classification (NCBI taxonomy): domain Eukaryota; kingdom Metazoa; phylum Mollusca; class Gastropoda; family Plakobranchidae; genus Elysia; species Elysia chlorotica. Next base: position 329,048 of record RQTK01000215.1, on the reverse strand, counting down.
ACTAACCTGGCAAATGGTACAACCCTCTTTTTGATTGTTTGGAGTTAAGGCGTCTTTGGAATACCAAGAATGTTACCACTGACAACACGCCAATGGCAAATGATGCAACTCCTATCATGGCTTAATGCTCCTTATAAGAGTTTCAAATCAGAGTCTCATACTGCAAAAACAACAAAATTCATAAGGCTTATGTTTCAACAACTTCTGTCTCAAACACACACACACACACAAATTTAACATATTGTCACAGCCTAACTTCAAGCAAATTAAAGTCTATAGCAGCTTGATAATAATCAAAGATAATAATACAGTTAGGTTTTACAAATTTGCTCAAGCATTTTTACACTAGCCCTTAAATGTTCACACAATCTTTGATCTCATACAAGTCTGGGCAAAACACACACACACAAAAAAAAGAAAAAAACGAGCAGTTACTGGCAAGCTTAATATGACAATATTTTCTTTTGCTAGTAAAGTAAATAATAATTACTATTTGTGACAAGCTATAAACATTTTTCACTGAGATGCACCTCATGATATGATAAAACAAAAGCACACACTAGGGTTATTTGAGAGGTTCATATTATCTTAACCAATATGAAAAAGTACTTCCCACTAAGATAAAAAGTTGATTGACAATGGTGAGATAAAAACCAGTACCTTCCATGATTATCCAAAGGATTATCAGTACACATATGTGTATGTGTTCATGCTGATGCGTTAAAACAATGTTTGCCAACTGTTTTGATGGTCTACAAAATAATGTGATAAAATTTGATGCTCTTTTCTTTTGGCTAGTAAGACACTTGATGCTCTTTTCTTTTGGCTAGTTAGACACACACACACACACACACTCTCTCTCTTGCTGTTTATGTTTTTATGTCTTTCTCCTCCTTCCATCAACTCCCACTCTTTTGCTCTCAATATGATTCTGTCTGTCTCTCCCTCCCAGCCCCTCTCTCATTCCTTCTCTCACTTTGTCTCCTTCTGCCTCTCCCTCTCCTCTCTCTTTTTAAGTCTCTTTCTCTCCCTCCCTCGCTCTGCCTCCCCTCTCTCTCTTTTTCTCTCTGTCGCCCTCCCTGCATCCTCTCTCTCTGTCTTTCTCTTAACCATCCCTACCCTCCTACTATGTCTCCCTATTTACCCTCATTCTATCTCCAACCCTTTCTTTCTCCCTTTCTTTCTTCTCCGTCTATTTCTCTGCCTATGTTTCTGTCTCTATTTATCTATTACTCAACCAACCCCCTTTTTGTATTTGTCTCTCCCTCCCTGCCCCTCTCTATCTCCATTCCCCCTCTATCCATATGTCTATCCCTCTCTGTTTCTCACTATCTCTCCCTCATTCCCGTATCTCTCTGTCTATCCTTGTTCTATCTCCTCCCTCTCTTTATCTGTGTCCCTCTCCATCTCTCTCTCCATGTCCCTTTCTCACCATCTCTCACTTTGTATCTCTCCCTTCCCTCTTTTTAATGTCTATATTTCTGTCTCTCCCTCCCTCCCTCCCCCTTAAGTCTCTCTCCCACTTTTCCTCTGTCTCTAATCTCCTTCTCTCATTGTGTGTGTGTGTCTCTCTCTCCCCCTCTCTCTCTCTCTCTCACTGTTTCTCACTAGCTCTCTCTCTCTCTCTCTCTCTATATATATATATATATATATATATATCTTGATTGGACCTGATTTTAATACTATACAATATGAAACATAGTATTGACTCAGGCATCAGTCAATCAGTCAAAAGGTCAGGTAAAACTGTTTAATATTCCTAACCAACTTCATCCTTCCCACAAGAGAGAATTCAGGTTGGTGTTTCTTACTCCAAATTGTGGGTCAAATAAATAAATACTGTGTAGCTAGCTAGAAAACTGTAATGGCCTGACTGTCAAAATTGGTCGATAAACTAGAATTCTCCGAAGTAAATGTTTGGGGGAAAAAATCTATTTGGTTTTCAGAAATTCATTATCCTTAGCATAAAGAAAAAAGTGTGTTTATTTGTCCCCTTTCATTCCATTCAACAAAGCATAGACAATCGCTCTAAAACTCTCAATGATGTTGAAACTTGCAACACATATTAATGTGGTACGAAAAATGAAAGGATTCTAGATTCTTGGGAAAGATGTTGCGTCATTTTCATGTACATGTATAGCTTTCTGTATGGTAAGTCAGGTGTTGTAAAAAAAACATGTAAATATTGATGCTGCTGATATTGTTTTCAATTAAAATAGCTCCATGGTTTACCACTTTCTTTTCAAATTTAGAGAAGCATTATACACAAACTAAAGTTTATAAAAGTAACACCATAACTCAAAAGATAAAGCTACGGAATCAAGAACAAAATTCAGTGTGAAACGTTAAACATCATGCGCTTCAGACAAACTTGTCCTTCTTTACAAAACTGTAATTATAATACCATTATGTAGAAGACAATATTTTAAAAACCCAATTTTAACTATTTGTGAGGATGGTATTTAAAAAAAATTAATTAGAATAATTACACAGTTGGATCATACAAATTTACAGTCTTACTTGCACAGGAGTTAATTAGAGTAGTGAATTTTACATGGTTAAACATCTAAAGATCTGAACTTTTATTTGATATTCTGTTCAAATCTGGAGATTAAATCGTAGATTTACACAAAACACAAAAAATCAAAATTTGCTAAAAAAAAAAAAAAAGTTTACTTCTAAGACGTATACTGGCAGTAAGCTGTAATGCAATACCCTGGCTGAACTTGTCACGCTGCATGTACACCCGCCTTCCCATCCCACCTCATCGGACCTAAGCGGCTGCCAGACAGGTAATTTATCTCCCTGGCGCTCTAGGCAGCTAATGTTCGATTTTGCTAGTTTCGAGCAGTCATGATCGGATCTATGACTCAATGTGAAAATTTTTAACCGATTGTTCATTTACGCTGTCTGCACTCATAAACTTTGTTATTAAGTAGGGCTGACAGGTATCTTTTCATCTGATAATTATGATGTATTGCACATCTATATATACAAAAATTTAAATCTAGATTTTCTTTTGGTTAAATAGTGGATAAAGTTAGACTGTCATGATTTGAAAGTGTAAAAAAAAACACCCGTCCTGTCTCTGAAATGGAATTAATTTTTAGTATCTGGCTCGAAACAGTGTGTGTCTCAAGGAGATATCCATAACAACGGGTCACCACAGGCTCTGAGGCTGTGGCGCACATATATACCATAATGAAATCCAAACTAACATTTTCTTTTAAATAAAAATCTTGGTTATCTTACAGAAGAGGTCAAGGGGTTTCTTTGCACCTCTATAAAAATGTGGATTTGGCTCTGTATGCAAAGAGTTAAGGTATCCCTTAAGTCGATCATTGTTTTCAAATGTAAACCTTGTTTGCATCAACAACTGTAAGATACTGTACTGTATGAAAAGAGAGTTATAGGTTAAATAATAATTCAACATTTGCCAAGCATTACTTGATCTATAGATACCAAATTTATAAGTTCTGAATTCAAGAGAGAAAAAAACCACAATACTAATGTGAATATGCTTTGTGAATTGTCACAAGTTTGCTTGACACTAATGACAGAAACGTATGTGTGCTTCCTGCTGAACTAGAACAGGTCCTTGCTAAAAGTTCCCACCTTGTAAAAAGGTCTGGATCTATAGACTTTATTTTAATCTTTTAATCTTTGGATCTAGATCTAGATCTTTAAAAATGTGAAATTGAAGAACCGCAGCACGAAAGAAATTCACATGCAAAATAATGATAAAAAGCGGTCTTAATAACATTAGAAGCTCCATGATTGGGCGTTTCTAATCTAGATTCTCACCTTAGTCTTAGATTTTTTTTCCTGACTCTAAATTCTAGGTCTCTTAGGTCTAATTTAGATTTAGATCTAGGGTAGATCTTGTTTAAATCATCGTAAATGGTGCGGTTACCGCTGATAAATTGGTGCAATTTCTGCAAGAGATTAAAAAAAAAATGTATCTAGATCTAGATCTAATTGCAGATAATTATCATAGCTTTATCTAGATGTAGGTGTACTTGCTTTTATACGAGTCAACCAAGGCGTCCAAAATAGACCTTGGAGTCAACGCATCGCTCAAAATAGGGAAGCTATCGATCTTTTCCAGGCTGTCTGTCACTTCAATGTTTGTCTTTCTTCACGAGAGCGATAACGTTACATTATCGAACAGTTATTATTGGTTACTCTGGGACGCTGCCTATTCTTTTCAGGAACCTACTTTCAATTTCGGAATTTTTTCGATAGTCGCTAGTGACATCAGACGATCCTTGGTATATACCAGTCTAACTTATCTGTGGTCTGCCGAAGAGCAATTTATATTAGGTTTCTTCAATTTTTAGTTACTGTAAAAAATGTCACCGTATCACACCGTACGTCATTTCAGCTCTTTAGGCGTACAGGTAAAAAGGATGGACAGAGATTAGTTTGAGGTGTGCGTGATTTAGGATGGTTCACTTTTCTGTACCATGGCATTTCTTAACCTCCTATGGGCTCTACAGATCGCCTCTTTCGTTTTTTTTAGTACTCTATAGAGGGAGGGGGGAAGATTCTCCCTCTCTCCGGGTTTAACGTCTCCTAGGTTCCCCTGGGGGATTTTTTTTTTTAGAGAAGAACGGCTATTTATAGGGGAATCTCTTTGGTGCACCCAAATTGCGTTTGACAGGGTGTTGGTTGTTTTCGTTATTTTTCAATTGCCTTGTAATTTCACAGAGTTGTGGTTATTTAATATCACATTATAAAAAAAGCTAAATAGTAACCGATATCCTACATGTTCTATCCATATAAGGGCTATCTAATGATACATTAAAAATTAAAACCCTTTCACTTTTCAAATATGCGATTTTTCACTCTGTCCCTTTTTTCTGTATGTTACACCTTTGGAAATAAAATAAAATATTTTTCACTCCTTAATTGAAACAGTTGTAGTCAGTGTTATGCTAAAATAAAAGATAACATTTTATATGAGCCCTTAGATGTATCACAAAACCACACCAACGTTTTATATTTGTTGGGGCAGTCAAAGCCATACAACGTTACCGCGAAGAAAAATTAGTAAAACGGTCAACGAATATCTATACCAACAAGAGGGAAAAAAACCCACAAAGGCGCAAACTAAAGCAATAATGAAAGAAGAAGAAGAAGAAAAAAGCAGAAAGATCGCCGCTCTTACAGTTTCAGCCAGCCAGAACATGTACCAACAATGGCAAACTAGTTGCTTCTCTTTCGCCGACCAAATATTAACAGCCCTCTGAAAGTCCAAATGTAGAGTGTGTGGCTTCTGATGGAAGATTGTGAGTTTTATGCGACCCTGAAACATAAGTGCGCCATGGCAAAATACATGTGAAAGATTTGTGCCTTTCACAAAGAACCCAGGGTGGCGTGGGAAAGAATCTATCTGGCCGGAGTAAAGGAAACTTTCTCCTGAGTATGAGCACAGATCAAGTCCTTCTAGACGGATATTGGCACCCCACCCCTACCCCCGCGTATGATACAGCGTTATCTCTGAGATCTTTAAATAAAAAGTCATTATTTCATTTTTTTTAAAGGGTGGGGGGTACTCTTTAGTAATGCGTTCTTGATTTCACATCAGATAATTTTGTTTTTTTTTTTTTTTGGGGGGGGGGGGGGGGGGGGTGAATCTTACACGGCGTCATTGCAAATTCAGAACGGTAAGACCGCGATATATCATTTATGAGCTCGTTAAGCCAAGATAATCTCAATGTATATTGGTACACGCGAAAAAGGACCAAGTACTGCTCTGTCGCTGAGTGGCATGGTAGAAATGTCACAATGATAGATTATTAAAATATATTCGATGTTTCATTTTTATTGAATTAATTAGATTAAACATTATAATGTTGTACCAACGTGTATGCGCTAGGGTCTTTAGCAACGGAGTGGATGTACTCTTCAGTAATGCGCTCTTGATTCCACATCAGATAATTTTGGAGAGCTACATACCCCACCCATTCTAAAAAAATTTGCATATTATGACCACATAGGATATATGTAGGCTAATCGTCAATTCTATGCAGGCTATGCAGTTCTACAATGCCTAATAGCCTCTTTCATTTCGATTTAGCTCTTTTTAACTGGAAGTTCAAAATGATATCTATACAATAACAATGGCGGCAGCAAGTGACAGCATTCAAGCTCCAAACAACGTGAAAATTGTCAAATGGAAAGTTAGAAAAGAAAGTCACATTTTTAAGGGAACAGTATTGGCTCTCTATAGTGAACTTGAAGGAGGTGCCACGACGGAGATTAAAAAACTTAAGGCCACTCGCGCTGGAGTTGTAGCGGATATACCTGTCACAGAAGGAAATGAAGCCAAAAAAGGGTAGGTCTAAATGTATTTATATTTTATAATCTAGATCTGAGGTCGGTTAGCGGTAGAGATTTCAATTTTTTTTAAAAATGTAATAGGGCTGAAGGTGCTTGATCTTCACACTTCGAAGCCTTACCAATGGAAGTTTTAACTGTTTCTCTCTCTCTCTCTCTCTCTCTCTCTCTCTCTCTCTCTCTCTCTCTCTTCTCTTCTTCTTCTTCTTCTTCTTCTTCTCTCTCTCTCTCTCTCTTCCTCTCTCTCTCTCTCTCTCTCTCTCTTTCTCTGTTCCTGTGGTCCTGGAGTAGAGAATCGGCTTTAGACGCAAAAGGTCCGGGTTCGAACCCTGGCGATTGGCATCCCCACCCTGTCTCGTGTGTAGCAGCACATAAAATTGTCAGACGTTAGTCTTGGGGTCCGTCCACAATACAGCCTATATAGACGTTAGTCTTGGGGCCCGTCCACAATACAGCCTATATAGAACTACCTATATAAAACCTGCTGATGTTGGACGTTAAACCAACTCAACAACAACTCTGTTTGTGTCTTTTGGTGTGTTCATCAAGTGCAAAGGTAACTAGGTTACAAGTGACATTAACTTACTTACTTAGTCAGTTTTTGAAGTGAAGTTGAACCAGACGGCCTTCTCTGACCTTCGGGAAAAGTTGAACCAGACGGCCTTCTCTGACCTTCGGGAAATTTGTGTTACAACCTTTGTATTTGTCCATCTACTTGTATCTGCCCAACAAAGTGTTCCTCGAGGGTAAGTGTTTAGTATAAGTTGTAGTGTTAGTTTGGAGTTAAAGCACAGCTCGTGGATGGCACTTGTGTTCGTAAGTCTATAGTGCAGTTTGTCTAATACCGGTTAGCCAGTGTTAGCCATGGATAGCTGTATAGACAGCTTAGCTAGAGTGCCATCTGACCCGCACTAAGTGTTAGAGTGTTATAAATGTTTAGGTACAGTTGGAGCGGTGTAGGAATAACACATCTCTCTCTCTCTCTCTCTCTCTCTCTCTCTCTCACACACACACATCTCTCTCTCTCTCTCTCTCTCTCTCACACACACACTCTCTCTTTCTGTGTCATTGTAAACTTTACCTCTGCTGTGCTGAGCAGTCCGCCTGAACGGCCAGATGACCAGTTTGGAGCGGACATGGACGGGTGACTGTGTGAAAAAATGGAGTATGTGTCGCAGTAGGCCTATAGTCAACCTAGTCAACTGATCCTCTCAGTGTTGGGCTGATATCGTCGACATTTGTTTTATTTCTAGCAGTTTTAAGTTCATAGAAGTATATTTTAATTCTATTTTGCTGAAAAGTTGACCAATGAAAATGTGCGACTTTTCTGGTCTTTCCTGCTCCATCAATCTTATGACGAGGTGTGAGGTCTGGTTTCTTGGTATGTTTGCTTGTTACAAGATTATTGTTCGATGTTACTGACCATTTGAGGGTATCTGTGGGTATTGATACCGCTACATTGTTCGAACGGGGAGTCTTTGAGCTATTTTATTATTTTAGAAGACCAACCTTTGTTGCGCTAAGGAAGTTGGGCCTCTGATCAGTTCTGGGTGAAGGGGAGATGAAAACAATTGGCAGTTTATGATCATGCATGTGTCCTAAAATGGACACGGACACCTGTTGTGAGATTTTTGTAGAAAAGCATAGGATGAAGATCTAATAAACTTTGGGTCATTAGGGGTGTAAAGATAGCTGTCGTCAGTGCTCAGTACTGGAGAGAAGGGAGTATCCCCTCGACCCCCCCCCCCCTCCTTTGTTTTTCCTATTTCCATCCATCAATTTTGGAAAACTTTGGGACATGATATTGATTTGAAAATTACATTTTAGCAATATATTACTAAGAGGTACCACAGTCTAATATTTTTGCCTTGGGTTTGAGAGTGAGATGGCTGATGTTCAATCCTCAGCTGGTGTTTCCATTTTTGTATTGTAGAACTTTAAATTGGAGCTACAAAAGTGCTACGTCCATGAACCTTTTAGTCAGGGGACAAACATGAGGAATATCGTTTTATGTAAGAAAGGTTTTGAACTGAAACACATTGCAGCCACAGCTATTTAAAGTTAGTTTAATTGTGTTTACCTACAGGAAACAAAGCTGTAAATAGTTTCTCTCTTATTCCAACACACAAAGGTATTAAAGATTATGAAAAAGCGAAAACAAACAAGGTATAGTGAAATCAACTAACTTTTCAGCGCAATAGAAATATATAGTTTTACGTACTTACAACTTGAAAAATATTGATAATATATATAATACCAGGTGAACAATACTGCTCTACTTCAATTTTACACAACCAGGCACCAGTGCTATTCCCTGACCGGCTATCTGTCCATTCAGGTAGACTGCTCCTCACCATGAGGGTTACATAAAATGTTATGTCGATACACAGAATTTCTGTACATTAATTGGTCAGAAACACATTTATATATATTGCGTTACATAGACTCAACCGTTTTATAGATATTTTATTAAACATTAACGTGATGTTTCAGATCAATAACAATGCATTTTAAAACATTTGTCTATTCTAAACTTTACAATTATTTGTTTTTCCATTTTGCAGAGATGTGCTACTAATTATGCGTTCTACTGATGATAAGACTTGCTCTCACCCAACCATTATGAAAGACATGTGTGCTGAGTGTGGAATGGACCTAAGAGAGTAAGCATAATTTTAATTCTAAAACCAAAGAGAAGCTATACGAACTGGAAAGGAAAAAATCACCCTTTTTTCTTTTAAATTTAATGAACAAATATACTTCAATTTAAGGTATAAATAAGTTAATTTATTTTTTAATTGGTGGATATGTGTGTGTGTGTGTTTATATTGATTTCTAAAGAATTTTTAAGAAAGAAAAAAACCCATAGACATTCATGTATATCGAAGAAGAGTTTTTAATAGAAGGTATAAAATTATGAAATGCCTAAATTTTTCACATAAATGAGTTTACTTTAAGAGACCTTCAGTCAGTCAGTCAGAGTTCCCTCTATTTCCAGAGGTTGGATACCATGGTCTTCCATCTTTCTCGTTTAAGTGCAATCTTGCAACACTCGTTGATTTTCATTCCAGTCGAGTCCTCCACATTCTTGACCCAGTTTATCCGCCTCCTTCCTCTACCCCTCTTACCTTCCACCATACCCTCTACAATCTTCTTCTACAATGTACTGTGACTTCTTACATGTCTGTAATATTTAATATTTCTCTCTTTCAGTCTTTACGTAGAAGGGTTCCGTTAGTTTACCATTGTGGATGACTTGACAAGTGGTATGTTTATAAAGTTGTTGAATTATGGTGACGAACTTTGGTGGAGAGCCATAGTGGTACATCAGTCTCCAGATGACATCTCGATTGACGCTGTCAAATGCTTTTTGAAAGTCTACAAGTGCTGCAACTCCAGTGACTGTTTGATGATGATGAGCATGGTAGCTATGTGGTCTGTGCACATACAGTCTTATCGGAAGCTTGCCTGTTCATCTCGGAGTCTCTTGTCCAAGATAGTCTTCTGGAAATTGCTGTCGTTCCCAGATCTTGCATAGAAGTGGGTGCAGCATGTCAGTTGAGGTCTGTATGTCAGCCTTAAGAGCCTCAGGTGGTATGCTGTCTGGACCTTCTGCCTTTCCTGATTTGAGAGACTTAATGGCTTTGGCGATCTCTGCCCCGCTTGGAGGGTTGGTGTTGATGTCAAGGAGCTCAGTTGGTGGTGGGATATCTGGTGGGGCCAGTGGGGCAGGTCTGTTGAGTGTTTCCTTGAAGTGCTCCGCCCACCCTGTCCTCTTTTCTTCTTTGCCAGGTATCAAGTTTCCATTCTTGTCTTTGAAGGGATGGCTGGGGTTTCTGTTCCTCCGCGAGAGAGTCCTGGTGATTTCATAGTCTCTTCATATTTCTTGGACTTTCTGCAGCCTCTGCATTTGTTGTCAGTTCCTCTGTGTAATTTCTTTTGTCTGTCCTGGCACTTTTTTTCACCTCTCTATTCTTCTCCCAGTATCGAGCTTGTAGTGTGTGTTTTTCCTCTATGCCCTGTACCTGGTTGATCTGGTGTTTCAAGTTCTTCTCTTCTGTGATGTGTGTGCAAGTGTCAGTTGAGATCCACTCCTGCTTTAGTTTTGAAAAATTTGTTTTTGCCATTTCAATCCTTTTCTTAATTTCTGTATCATTTTTTTCCATCTTCTGTTATTAGTTGGCCTAAATATACAAAACTTTGAACTTGTTCCACTCCTTTTCCATCAATAATTACATTTATAGCAGGTTTTTACTTTTTCTTTGAAAAAGCAAGAGTTTTTGTTCTTAATATTTATCTAATTTCTGTAAAGAGACCTTAATCAAGAATATTTCAAGAGTTGAAGTATGAGGGGGTAGGCTAATTACATGGGATTATTCTTCTTTCTAATTCTGTATTCATGTTACGTAAATACGAAACCGACAGTTTTTTAAAGACTTTAGGTTAAGACTTAGGTTTCAATTAAGAACATAATAGACTTGATAAAGATTAGTATGTCATGTTGTTTTTTTTAACAAAACAAAAAAGTTTAGAAAAAAAATTATTTTCAGACTTTCAGAGTTTCTTTTTTTACTAAACTATTGGAGAGTCATATACATGTACTAAAGTGAGCTGGCAACAACAGTTCTACTGAATTATTTATGGTGCAAACTAATACTTGAAGAGGTGGAAACAGATTTGGTGGTGACATATTTATTTTTGGTGACAGAAATTTGGGCCTACCTGGGGACAGAAAAACATCAATCTCCGCAAGTGTGGCAATGGTACACAGCATTCCTGAGCTTATTGTTAGCCAAGAGGTAAGCCAGGCGGCGTAAACTTTCCTCTCTGCCTTGTTAATCTACAGTGGGATTGGATCAAACCTTTGAATTGAGAGGTTTTCAAATTTTTTAAGTGGCAAAAAGATATATACAGCTGCTTACCTTATTTGAAAAAATTGCATTAATTAGAGATTTTCTATTGTTTTCTTTCTATAGCAACCTTCTCACAACCAATGTCTTCTTAAGGCATGTGACTGTCTGAGACAGGAGTCATGGTATCCCTGCCCTGTCTCGTGTGTGGCAGCACATAAAATTGTCAGACATCTGTCTTGGGGTCCGTCCACAATAAAGCCTATATAGTGCTGCTGTTGGACGTTAAACCAACCAACCAACCCCCCCCCCCCCCAAACATCTTCTTAAGGCATGTCTTGTGCAGCAATAAGCATTGAATGCCGCCTACAGATAACACTTTTGTAATGTATAATGCTAGGTTCAAATTAAGAGAATCAATTAAAGAAATCAAATTCTAATAGAGTCGAAGAGAAAATATATAACCTTTCCTGTTGCAGAATTCAGTGTCAGGCTCATTTTTTTATATTTTTTTTTGGTTTTCACTGCATATGTTATGTAACTTGCCAAACCCCCTCATTGGTCAGGACACATTTTTTCATGCTGTTGTTTTAAACTGGAATGATTTCCATTGTAATGTGGTCATGAAATGAAATGTCAACTATCTTTGATTTTAAAATAATGGATTTTTATATTTTTTGGTGGTTTTATAAACTTTGTTTTTTGTTTTTTTAACCTTTCAGCAAGCTCTGGAGATTGGCAAAGAAGATGAAAGTCGTCTATTGAGACAAAGGAAGCTTGTTCTTCTAGTAGATCTAGATCAAACTTTGATTCACACAACCAATGATAACATTCCACCAAATTTAAAGGTATCTTTTGTGTATAGTTCTAAATTGAAATAAACATAAGATATTGTTATTAGTTACTCTCAATTATGGGAATGGAATCACCAGGTATATACTTTTTTTTTTTCATCTGTAATTTTTCTAATGATATGATTTATATTCCTTGATTAAAAATCGCTGAGGCCAAGGATGTAGCCTATTTCCAGGGTTTAAAAACATCTTTCATTATTTTGACTATTTTCAAACAATCAAAAGGAGTGCATATTAAGAAATTTTAATAAATGTTTTTCTTAATCTTGATTTCGTATGATTTCCATTTGTTTATCAAAGGGCTTATTATCACTGAAATTTGCATATGTCACAAATCCAACGAGAATATGAGAGGCACCACAATGCTTTCTACATGTGCAAAATATGGAAAAAAGTTATACAGCTAAAGAAGAATATATATGCTTTGAAAACTACAATTTGGAAAACAGCGTAAAGACTTGAAGAATGACAATAGTGGGTATTGAGATTGATGTTTGGAGTTTAGTACCAGAGTATAAGGATAAAATTGAGAAAAAGAATATGATTGAAAATAAATAATATACCTCACGCAACAGTGATACCTTACCCGGAAATCTGCGTCTTTTTCTCCTCCTCCTCCATATTTTCCTCTTATATCCTCCGAGCAAGGAGGGTCACGGAAGCGAAGCAAAATTATGCAGTCAAATTGTAAGATTTGGCAATTAAGTTGGACATGCGTTCATAGTTAATGAATGCATGTCAGGCTTGGAGGGTCGCGGAAGCCAAGCAAAATTATATGGGGTCAAATCTAAGCAAAATTATGCGTAGTCCTAACAATTTGACCCTGCATAATTTTAGTGCCTTCTGCACCCTTCCCTGTTCGGGACTTAAGCCTTCCGAAAATAACTTATTTGACTGTACTGTTAGAATACACCATACAGCTCTTTATTTATTTGTGTGTATTAAAGATGGGCAGTAATTATCATCATATAGATACCTTTTCCTTTCTTAATAATTAATTTGATAACATGGTTTTGCGATTTCCTTCATATATGTTCTTCAGTTCTTCAGTCTTCACATCTTGACTTTTCCTAATATTTAACTTCTCTAGATATCCAAACAAGATGTATTTTCGAGATATATTTAGAAGCTTAAGCTAGATTAAAGCTATTATTTATGGGGGGGGGGGTTCTTCTTGGTTTAGGTCTAGATGTAGATTGTGACCGTTGCTCAGTCTCAGTTTTAAAGGTCTTAGAATCTAGGAGCTAATCTAGATCTAATCATACAGTGTGCGACTAGATCTAGATCAAGTCTAGGCCCAGCCATTACATACGAGGAGGTCTAAAAACTAGATCTAGATCTCATCATGAATTTTAAGGTATTGTTTAGGGAGCTCTTAAAATTAGAAAATTATTCTTCAATAAAGAATGAATTTCAATTCCCAAAAGTTGAAGAAACAAATGCAATGCACCCATCTATCACCTAATTAAATGGGGCCGCATACATTACAAGCCCATAAAACTGTTTCTCTTCCCTCAAAAGTGCATTATTGAAACCAGCAATATCTTGCAATGTTATTATTGTTTCATTTTTGCTCTTGGTGTTGTTTGAACTAGATCTAGAAGTGAACGTTTTTATCGCTGTTAGGGGTTCAAGTTGGGTCTTTGGAAAATTTCCTTCTTTTTCACTGTTCCTCGTTATCATCACTGATGTAATCAAAAATATTTTGCATGAGGTAGACCTTCAAATAGTGTATATATAAAAGCATGACCAACTGCTGTATCGATGGAGCATTATATTAGTAGTTGCAAATGGTATATATATGAATAAGACTAGTGTACATTGCTGAATAACAATAAAAAAAAAAGTTCTTATTAGATTGTGGTGCAGAGATATCAAATAATGATTGATTGGTGTCTATTCTGTAATTGCTCTTTCATAATATTTACCAGCTACTTCTCGTTTTAAAAATTGCTAAAACAAAACGTTCTATAAATAGTTTAAGAACACTTCAACAAAACCTTCGTAGTTGAGTGAAAAGGTCAACGAAAGGCATGGGATCAAGTGCAACACTTATATATATAACTTGAAGAATTGTCAAAGTTTTCTTTTTTCTATAACAACTGTGTCACCCTTGTCTAAGGAAAGAAAAACAGAAGTAAAGGCACTTTGTCTTAAATTTTTCTTTCCATAAAAACAGTGAAAAGTTGTTATTTTCTTCAGGGAGGATAAGTTTAGAATGAATAATCTAAAATTCTGTGCAATACTTACTGATTTTAATATTTTTCAAGTATTTGACTGTTGTGTTTTATTGCGTTTTTCTTCATTAAAGAAAATGACATACAAAAATGAATCGCACTTTCTTTTAATTTGTTCAGATGCATATTTTGATGTATACAGTTTCCACTTACAACTATTAAATTTAAAAGATTAGTTTTGTTTATCATTCCGCAGGATGTTAAACATTTCCAGCTGTGGCATGGAAAGAATCAGATGTGGTATCACACTCGATTTCGACCCTTCACTCTGCGCTTTATAGAGGCTGTATCCAAAATGTATGAGCTACACATCTGTACGTTTGGAGTGCGAATGTACGCCCATATTATTGCTCGATTTTTGGACCCTGATGAAAAGTACTTCTCACATCGCATTCTGTCCCGGGATGAGTGCTTTGATGCTATGTCTAAGACTGCCAACTTAAAGTAAGCCCATATGGATTTCACCTTCATTTGTCTGCGTCATAGTTATGCCTTCTGAAATTTTCATTGTTTGCTCCTTTGAGAGTTCACCTCTGAATCCTGTACTCTCTCTCTCTCTCTCTCTCTCTCTCTCTCTCTCTCTTTCTGACTCTCTTTCTCTCTCTCTCTCTCTCTCTCTCTCTCTCTCTCTCTCTCAATGGGCTTCAAGGTTTTAAATAAAAATATCAATCTATTATGTTTTTTGCTTGTTTCAAGTAGACAAAATCTCCACTATCATGTAATTAGGGCCTGAAGTTTTATATTTGTTATTAAACAAGTGTAGTTTGGGAACTAACAATTTGCATAACATAGACCAAAGGGTTTTATATCTTCACTCTTTTTGCATAACTATTATAGACTTGATTGCCTAGTTATTGGCCATGCTTTAAAATAATTATGCTTGAACAAACTTTTTTATGGAATTTCAGTGTTACTGTAATTTTCCTTAGTAAACTAATGAATCAAATAATCAATGTTTGTTTTTATGGCATTTATAAGAAAAAAAATTGGAATACTTAAGGCACAGCAAATGTTAATCCAAAAAAAAAAAAATTTGCTATCTGGTTTTCAATGCATTTTTCGATCTCTTCAAAGATGATTGGGTTTTGAAATTTCTTAACTCCTTTAACTTTAAATCCGAATGGCCAGTAAAATCACACTGTATGACAAGCAGTCATAGTGTGCGGCCCATAAACAGACCGATTGTAATTAGAAACTATCGAGCTTGGTAGCTTCTATTTATAATTGGCCTGTTTATCAGCCACATGCTGCGGCTGCTTGTCACATTAACTGCTCGCTCGGGTTTAAAGAGTTAAGTCATTATTGCATGAATGAGCCATTCAAATTTATTGATTTTTATTCACAATTACCTTATGGATATTACAACAATTGTACAATCTTATTTTCTTGCAGAGCTCTTTTTCCATGTGGTGACAAGACTGTCTGTATAATTGATGATAGAGAGGATGTCTGGAATTTTGCCCCCAACCTGGTTCATGTTAAGCCATATCGTTTCTTTCAAGGTACTGCAGACATTAATGCTCCTCCAGGATTAACAAAAAAAGAACATGATGATGAGCCACTGACACACAGGGAAGTTCATTTAACCAAAGATAAACCCTGTAAAGAGAATTCACCATCTCCAATGACAGAAGAGCCAGCTGCTGATGCTGATACAATCAAAACAGATGAAAAGACAAGGGAAGCCTCAACAAGATTGTCTGGGGATTTTGCACTTCATATTGACATAAAGGAAAGCCCAAAGGATTTAAAAGAACAGCCTTTGAGAAAGGATTCAAAATCTCTATCTAATACTGGAGAACTTTTAACAGATTGTATTAAAGCAGTCTGTGATGATCAAATGGATAAGCAAGTAGACAAAGACAGAACTGATAAAAAAGTTACCCTGACAAACACTGATACGGTTAACTCAATAAATTCAAATCTGGTCTCATCCCAAAAAAGTGAAAACGTCACCAAAACGACAAACTTGCTGCCAAATGAGGATGAAGAAAAAAATTCCGGAAAAGACTCTATGAGAGGAAGCAGTAAGGAAATGGCTTCCATGAAAGAAAATGTGGATGAAACCCCAAAGGAAATAGAATGGGATGATACTGATGATTATCTGCTTCACTTGGAGGAGATCCTGACTCGCATTCACACTGCATTCTATGACATGTATGAGCAGTCTCAGAAAAATGGTTCAGCAGAATTACCAGATCTGAAAAGCATTGTACCCTATGTCCGCAAAAAAGTTCTGAAAGGTGCCCATGTTGTGTTTAGTGGTATGGTCCCACTAAATATGCCCTTAGAAAAAAGCAGAGCCTATGTTGTAGCCACTGCTCTCGGTGCCTCTATTCAAACAGACATTGTGGTCTCCAAGACAAAAAACGGGAATGATATCACTACTCACCTAGTGGCGGCCAAAGCTGGAACAGGGAAACATAAAAGTGCCTTGAAATTGAAGGGACTTCATATCGTCAGTGCCGACTGGTTATGGGCCTGCAGTGAGCGATGGGAATGGGTAGATGAAAGTTTGTTTCCCCTCCATAATCATAGCCCTAATTCAAAAGTAGAAGGTAATGCAGATGATACAGACTCTTTAGCTAAGAAGAGGGGAAGCAAAAGAAAGCAGGGAAACAGAGAGCAAGCTGAACAGGATAAAAGTCTTGAAGGTCAGTATGGGAATCAGGAAGGAGCTGTAAAGAAACAAAAGGTCACAGACTCATCAGTGGCATCTAAGTCTGATGATGTTAGTAGCACCAATGATGAGGCTACAGTAAATCCCATTTGTTCTTTTTCTGATGAGGAACTTGTGTCCATGGACAAAGAAGTGGACCTCTTTCTTGAAGGAGAAGATGATAACAGCTCAGATGAAACAGATGATGAGAGAGACAAAAGAATGAGAAAAAATGTGCTGGGTTCAGGGGATGATTCAGATTCTGATTCTGAGAGCCTGTCAGGAGAATTTCCTCGAGGATGGAAGCTTAGGAAAAAGTCATTTAAGTCCCCAGAAGCAAAAGACAATCCAAAGATGGATGAAGATAGGTCTGATGCAGAAGAAGAAGAAGAAGACATAGAAGAAAATGAGTTAGAGAAAAATGTTAGTGCGCTTTACCCAGAAGAGAGCTGTAGCTCAAATTCGGCTGATTCTATTGGCTCAGTTGATGATGAAATAGCAGAGGCTGTGGAAAAAGAATTTCTGGCCTCATTCAAATAATTTCATTTTGATACTTACATGAGCTTAACAGCATGTTCTTTTGCCCTTACGTCTCTTCTTTTTTAGGTTAGTTTTATTTATGGTAGTTTAATTATCTAAGTCAGATAAAACTGTCTTTAAATTGAGCTCAAATAAGTCTTTCTGGTCTGTGACAATAGAGAACTGCACATCTCACACAAACCATTTTTTGTCTTCTCTCTGCATTATTTAACTTTAAGCATCCACTTGGACTCATTAGCTTAGTTTTACATTACTACTCGGGATTCAACAAAATACCTTGTTAATTTTGAATAATTCTTTGGCTGCATAGTTCGTTCAAGTTCGCTCACTACTGCCATTATCATATTTCTATTACATTTTTCTACCAACATCATGTTGAGCCAATCATACCTCCACCCATCTACCTACAACTTTTCCCCTGCCTCTTCATTCTCAACCAGACACACACACACACACACACACAGAGCTCATTCTCACGTTTTTAACTGACTGCTTGAACTCTTTCTTCCTCTCTCCCTCCCCTCTCTCTATTTATCATTCATTGTGACCTACCCTTTTTAGTGTAGGCTACATGCATACCACACTACACAATGTGAGTCCTGGCTTATGGGAAAAGTGTTGCCGATGTCCTGGCACATCTTTGAAGGACTCAACCAGTAAACATGTGATTCATGTATAAATTTCCTGATTTTTTTCTTGATTTTTAACTTTGAAGTTTCAACATCTTTTAAATTTGTTCCAGTTGTTGTGTACTTCTAATTTAATAGGTGGACCTTTTTTTTTTTACGAATAATGTTATGCTAATTTATTGCCCACAATTTAGTTTGTAGGTTTATATATGCTGTGTCCAAAATGTGACATTGCCAGTTTTTCCATTGCGCCCTTCACTGTGAATTTCACAAAATTTGCAAAGCAAGTATACTTGTATAGATGAAACGAAGTTACAGTAAATGTTACATGTACAATGCTTTTGACATGAATAAATGCTCATATTAAATCCGAAGTAATTAGAGTTCCGTAAAACTTTCATTTCTTTGGTCTAAAACTAAACTTTTTAAAATGTTTATTGAAAAAGATGGAGTGACTACTACATGTAATATGGACCACAATTTGCTTGTAATGTTTGCTTAGTGAGAAAAACTTTATGACCAGGAGTACAAGCTGGTTCAAAACTAGAGGTTATTGATTTTCTAGCGAAAATAGGTATTCGATTCTGAAAATAGTTCACTAGTCAGCAGACATAGTACATGTAATTACATATAATACTTACACTGTTACAGCATAAGTAATGATACAAACAATTCTTTGGGGAAAAGTAAAATTTTTGGTAAAGTGGAACGCAATACATGTAGAATTAACTTACTTTATCTGATCAGATTTGCTGTCCTTGCTCTTGTGGAGGGAAACAACTGTAGTGTTTCGGAAATCCTTGGGTGTGTCCTCTTCCTCCCAAATCAAGTTATGATGCTGTCAAAAATCTCCAGTGGCACTGGTCCAAGTTGTCTATTGTGGGTCGATAGGTATCTGCTCTAGGGTGTCTTTGCTGACACTCAACGGTCTGATGGGGAGAATACTGAAGTGTTTTACGTTGTACTAGTACTAGTACTACATGTATAGGCCTATTTACGCACTTGGATGAAAGGGATTGAAATACGTATGTACATGTATGTATGTACGTTTACTTCACACGGCAGTCTACTTTGCATACTGTGCGATCTTATTTTTTAAAATTCATAACATTAACATAATCTGATTGTATTACTGCATGTATTAGACTTGATCAATTTATCACAAAACTTTATACCAAAGCGTTTTGTTTGTTTGTTTATTTGTTGATGCTTAGAGTCTAAAGCCACCACAATATTTAGGCTCTATTGTGGAAGGACCCCAAGACTAACGTCTGACAAGTTGACGTGCTTCCACAGAGACAGAGTGGGGATACCATGACTGTCTCAGCCGGTCGTATTATAGTGACCAACACCTACTCAACCAGTAGATGATGGAATCATAGGAGCGGGGCTCTAACCACATCGAAAGCCGATGTTCTACACCAGGGCTACCTCACCCCTGATACCTAGCCGCAGTTACATTAGAACAAGGATCAAGTGATTGGCAATCGGTGACCAAATGCATTTTATAAGTATGCTTCGAAGTTTTAGTCGACATTTCCGAATTTGAGTTACCGTCATGAATATTTTTTTTTTATCAGAGTCCGGGAAATACATCTAAAGTAACAGTTATAGTGAGAAGAAATACATGTATAATTTACTTCCATGCCACTCTTCTCGACGCAGTATTTTTATTTTGTTTCGCATTGGTTCAAACGTCATGCAGAGAGAGAGAGAGAGAGATATTATTCAGTTACCTAGCCAGGCAGTTCAAATAAATGGCACATTTGTGTTATTATTTGAAAGTCAGTGGCCAATTTTAATTCAGTCCGAAACGTATGTCATAGAAGGAACAGATTGAAAGACACGACTCATTACGTCATCGAAAATATAGTCACGTCCGTCTCAATCTAAGACCAGCCGCCATTTGGATTCCAGTCTAAATTATCGCTTCTTTCCATGACAACTAGCTTAGAACGCTTACGCAATTGGTATTTTCCTCAATCCATACTTTAAAAAAGTCCACCCCGCATGAATATATATGACTCAAATTCAAAACACTTTATATTGAGAATATGTATCAGTTTATGTCATGTTTCTGACCGAAAGCTTTGTCATTGCTCTACGACTGAGGGTTTATGAGATTATTTGAAATCGCATAAATTTACACCTAGGTTTATATCCGGATTGTAATCTATGTACGGAGGATCTGAATCTAGAATCCAAATATTGTTCTAGCTCTTTTGCAGTTATAGTTCTAAAATTGATAATCTGCTCTAGATTTGCTGCGTTTCAAGATCTAAATCTTGGTCTAGAATCTAGTTATTATTATTATTATTATTATTATTATTATTATTATTATTATTATTATTATTATTACTAGCTGATAACCCACGACATTTGTGGGAATTGTTGGGCGGACAGGAGATCTGTGGTTCGAGCCCCGTTCTCGCTGCTTCGTCCCCTACTGTTAGTTGTGGTCGGCTAAGTCATGGTGTCCCGCTTTGTCTGTGTGGCAGCACATAAACTTGTCAGACGTTAGTGTTGGAGTCGGTACACAATATAGCCTACATATGTATAGAGCTGACGTTGGACGCAAAGCAACAACAACGGGATGGGTAAAGCTCAAGGATTGCAGAACTGGTGAATTTGAAGCGTGTTAAAGCTCAAAAGTATGTTTCTTCAGAAATCATACCTTTCGAAATTAACAGATGCCTAGTTGTGAAAAATATTCATAGGACATCATTCTAAACAATGTTGGTTTGTTCTCTCGTTTTTGCATTGATCTGTATAATAAAATTTAACATGTTGTACATCTACTTCTCTTTTAACCGATCTTGAAATGCAAAATTCTTCATGCTTTTACCACTCAGAGAGATAAAGGGATCACCGATGCTACTGCTCGTGTAATATATTAACTGTCTCGGGACATCATGGTCTCAATATAGCCATTACTGTGCTGACGTGCAATAAAAACAAACTCACTACCGGTATATCAATGCACAAGTGATGTTTGGGCTTGCTGGTTTTTAACTCTTAACTCTATATCCTCATGTCAAGGCTTCCAAAATAAATATAAAAAAAAGCAAGTTCACCGAATTGAACGAAGTGAAAAGATGTATGCACACCAACGATACATATTATTTATATGTTACTACATACATGTTAGATGGGACGAAGTGAAAAACAAAGTGAAAATTGGAGAGTATTTTTTTTTTTTTTTGGGGGGGGGGGGGGTTCTACAAGTCTAAAAATGTAAACTCCCTATCTGTGATTATTTTGGTGGAAGAACTTGAATATATGGAGAGAAAAAAAGATTTATAGATCGAAAATTTCATATTATTTGTTGCGAAAAATATAGGTGCGCAGCGCGATCAAAGACGTTAAATAATACATGTATCGCCTCTGGTTCACGTTCACTCTCACTACATGTACAGATTTTTGTCTACTCTGGTGACTCTGCCTTCTTTATGGAAGCATTGAGGGCAGTGCGAACCGATATTTCAAGTGCAGGCCTATGTCACGGCAGTACATGTATCATCACGTACGTGTAGATTTGAGTCAGGGACAGACCTTAGGATCTTATGATATCTAAAAATATGATATCTAAAAATAGACACACTCACGGTATAATTATTATTCCTCAGAAAATTTGAATTCAATAATACATTATGTACATCAGTACAGTTACTGTATTTAATTGATGTGTTCGGATAAATTGCTCCTTTGTAAAGCTTGTGGATTTTCCCTATTCATAGTTTTTTTCCCTTGACTATGTGCATACAATGTACCTATAAAATTCGTGGATGTTGTAATTGCTAGACATTTTTTTTAATGAATGGGAAAGAATAACTCAAGATTTGGTACTGTTTTGGGTAGCCAACATGTATTATTTCCGAAAGAGATCAAAGAAAAAGATAAAATAATAAGCTTACACAGATACATGTACCAATGTGAACAAATTATAATGTAGATGATCTAGATCTATGCCGTGCACCAGTTACTACTTAGTTAGTTCTTTGTACTGGTTTTTTGGTTTGTTAAAATTTTTTAACTTAAAGTTTTCTTTAATCTCTTACTAATAGTTTTGTGACCGCAGTTTTTTTTTGTTGGTTGTTTTTGGTTTGTTTTTGTTTTTTGTTCGCAGATGATAGTAATGCTATGATACATTGTAATGAAAAGATCTAGGGTCTACATGTATTTTTTTTTCACACCTTTTTAAGTGCATTGATTGTCGTGTATTTTTAGGATACGAGATTGCATGTACAGTGTATTTGGAATTGGTTTAGATTTCCAATAAGCTACAAAACTAAGGCGTCTCAATAATTTAATCTAAAAACTAGACCTTTGAGGGGATATGACACCAAAAACAACATGGTTCGCAAAAGAATTCATAATCCTAGCAAAAAGTTACTACACAAAAACAAAACCCGAATTCCTCCTTCAGGTTACAAAATAATTCGCCAGCCAACCCGATCTTGTGCAATGGCCTCGAGCTGTTTTGAGACAGCAACTCTGTGATCTCTTGAAGACTTCTGAGGAAGAAAAAAAACGTCACTATCTTAGTTAGACTAGAGCAATTTTGTTAAGTTTAGCATGGTATTACCGAAGACTATATTTAGCGTTTTAACAACCGCGATGGCTGCTTTGTTTCTGCCGCTTGGTTTCTCTTCATTTTACAAGCCTGAAGTTGATTTGGTTAAAAAAAAGATATGAGAAATCTGCCATTGACGATAAGTTTATACTAGTAAATAAATAAAGCATGCTCCCGACTATAAAGCTTCTGGAATTGATATTATTTGACATAGTTGAGCAAAAATACTTTCACATCAAATGATCTAGATCAAGATAAGAATCTATATTTAACACATGTATAACAAAAAAAAAGGCTGTCTGCTGTACATACCCTACCGTTTTATTAACCAATTTTATGCACGTTTTTATGCTTTTATCACTCGGAGGAATAAATGAGTCACCGTTGCTACTCACATCATCATCATCATCATCATCATCATCATCATCATCATCGTCGTCGTAGTAGTTGTTGTTGTTGTTGTTGTTGTTGTTATTATTATTTTTTATTATTATTATTATTATTTAACAGGGATGGGCACATTTTTCCTGTCGCTTATGCAAGTAGGAAGCTTCTAGATAGGGAGAAGAAATATTCTGTGATGGAGAGAGAATGTCTCGGAATTGTTTGGGGTATAAAGAAATTTGCTTTGTATCTTTATGGCAAGCAGTTCACTGAGAATGTCTCGGAATTGTTTGGGGTATAAAGAACTCTGATTTTCTTAGCAGAGTTCCTGTATAATATTTTGAATACGTATTATTAAATGTAATGTTTAGATTGCATTGTTGGCATTGTTGTGAAGTGGGCAACTTCTGATATGCCTGTACCTATTGTAATGTTTTATTTTCGGAAGTAATACTTTTATTGTTTTACTAATCGTAAAGCATGACTGCCGGTACGCCCACTTCAAGTAAAGGTCTCATGATGTATCTACTTTATTGATGATATTTGTATCAAGTGGAAGGCAATATACAATGCTTTGGATGTGAGAATAAATTTTTAGGAAAAATTATTTTAAGTGGGGGGATGTGTAACGCATTGTACTATAAGTTGATCTATTCATTTCCTCACCCTTTTTAGGTGCGTAACTTTTGGGTAGCGGATTGACTAGATGTATGTACATTATCTTGTTTGTTTGCATAACGATTGTATTTCAAGCCTAAGAATTTGATTGTGAGTTTTGCTTACTGAACACAGCCCTTCTCGAAACCTCCGGCTTAGTTCTAGAATAGTAATGACCTCGTCACCTCTTGTTTACCTTTGTTTTGATTGGTTGTTAATTGCTAAAGAGATGTACCGAGAATATTCTCTTATGATTTACGTAATTCTTGTTCTGGATGATTCGACGAAATTTTGTATAAATAAGAATCTTAATTAGATTTAGGAAGAGTCAAGAGTCAACATTTATAGAGTCAACATTGTTTCCAGAGTCTAGTAATTGTACTATTGAGCCGTCCTACAAACATTGTAGAGTATAGCCCTTTTGTTGGATTAAACAGTTTGAAATTGTTACTTGCGGACTTCGGATTTATTTTCTACGGACGAGTCGTGTGATTGGCTGTGAATATTTTAATACCCCTAGACAAACAGAGCCTAACAGATTACCACCTCACCAGCAAATCTGTTACAGTTTCCATATCCATACTCCTATTTATGTTTTCATGAATGAACGCTGTTGAAAACGCTTATAGCTCATCAGCATTAGTTTGCTTTTCCTTTTTTTTTCTTTTTTTTGCGTTTGATTGCTATTTCTTATATATTCTTTGGACATTTTTATAAATCATAAGTAAATGCACCTCTATACTCTTAGTTGGTACACAGTTGAGTTTATTAAAGAGTGCTTAATTATCCTTTGATTTTACAACAACGGCGCAGTGTGCGCGTTAAAATTTGCGCACTTTGAAAAAATTCACATGGTGTCCTATTGTATGTGTACTGTGTTAGGAATGGGCTATTACAAACAACAAAGAACAAAATTAATGGTTTTGGACAGTACGTGGATTTGCAGTTTTAATCAATACTTAAACGTTCGTCAATTGAAACATTCATTGAAATCATTAAAATAAGATCCAGCCAATACAATACTGTACATTTGCAAAATGCTTTATCTATTTAAACCGATCAGCACCAATATTAACTTAAGATAAAACTAAGATTGAAACACATTGTGGCATTTTGAATAATAACTTATCATCAAATTATGCATACATGTACACCATAAGTCATTTCAGTCATAAACCGAAAAAAAACCAACAATATTTAAGTGCAGATTACACGATTTTGTGGTTTTACTGTAAGACTTTCAAATAAGCTGTAAATCTTCTGAAATTTTAATAATATGGCTTGATTTTACTTATAATTCAAATTACCTGTTGACATACGTACATATTTTCACTTATTGGATGACTTATCAATAGGACTCCTGTTTATTCAAGAAAGCCAAATCTTTCGTTCTTGGTTTGTGTGCGTGCATGCTTGTGTATTTTATGTATATCGGATGTAGAGCTTACTTTAAAAAATAAAAATGTATGAGAACGGCACACTGTCAACAAAACTGGGTTTTCAATATAAATTTAAACATAGTCCCAGTTGAAATTAGGTGAATGTTCTAACACGTTGAAATGTGTAGGCAGGTGACGACACAGCGCAGAACACCTGTGGTTGTCTAGAACTTTCCGCATGGCTCGTTTTCCGCCGTCTTTTTCTCCGAAATGTCGGCCCATTGAGTGTATCACAGGAGTAACCAATTTATATTGGTCATTACTTATAGTGCCTTTTAGTCCACAAATAACGGCTTGCCCTCGCGTATGGCAAAAGGAAAAATGTACAAAAGTTTGGAGTAGAGGGTTGGCCAGATCACTCTCGTCACATCCAGTCGAAACATTGTCTTCAACCAATTCATACTCGTAGTCGTAGCTTAATGGTGTCCTCAATACGAGTTCAATTGGTGGATAGAGGTCAGATGCCCGACGGAGTTCGATTATTTGGCTTTCCTCATACGAAGGCGGGGTAACGCTCTCCACTGATGAAGCACAGGATCTACGGTTTTCACCGATCCTCACAAGAGAAGCACTCCGATCTCTATGGGCCGCCGGAATAGGAATATGTCTGGACCGAGTCCGTAATCCTTGTGAGGTTGATGCTGATTTGGATCTACTGCTAGTAGAACGTTGGCCTTGCCTAGACTGGTTGGCACTGTCAGCATCGCCAGTGGATCCTATGAAATGAAAAACATCCTCAAGGACTTCTTGAAAAACAAGGCAGTCGCCCTTCTTGCGTTTCCTGTGTACAAAGGATATTGAATCTAAGGTGGCCATCTGGGACTTTAGAAAAGAGATCCGAGTTGCCTCTAGATCGCTAATGTCAGGTTTGATGCGTGTCATCTGACGCACGTACTCGTTGAATTTGGTCGCTAGTTTACGGGCGAGCTCCGACTTCTCCAACTCGCATTCAGCCCACGCGTCTGTGCATACCCCTTGAGTGGCAGGGAACCTAACGTGGACCAGTTCTCTATCCCTGGGGTCGCGGTCACTGTTGAAGCTGAAAATCCGAGCCTTGTAAGTCGTCACAAACTCATGAGACTTGGAACTCAGTGCGTCAATGGACAGGCGGTGACAATTGCCTTTCTCGTCTGGGGACGACTTCAGAGTGCCCAAAGATAAAGACGGCATGGTTTATACTTAGTTCAATATCCTACTTAATATATTTCGCCCTCCTCCTCAGAGTTAGAGAAATATGACAACTTAGTTGTAGGCCTTTTAGTCCTAAGCTTGTCAGCGTTCTGTGTTGTTCTGTAATGAAAAAAAGAGTGAAATAACTGAAACATTTTAATTCATTGTAGAAGTCACTTATTTTACAATCGATCATCCGCTTTTATACATAGCCCAATATCTACTGTACCATACCAAAATGATAATAATCATTTTATGACATGAACGTCGTATTCATTTATTTTGTATTTCTTAGTGTTAGATCTAGACGTTCATGGCGTTCATGATATGTGATATATGTGTGGTAAAAGATTAAAGCATGCAGAGTTTACTTTCTAATGTAAGCCATGTAGGCCCTATATTGTAAAAAGCTAAAATTATGTTCAAAACAAGCATGATTTAAAACATTCGTGGATTTTGCATAAACGCTAATACACGTACAGTAAAAGTTACTTATAACATAACATAGGACTTACAAGGTCTTCCGATGTATCCAATTATGAATGCATGCACTTCAACGCTCCTCCAATATCTCTGAGTACGCTATCCAAACAAAAAAGCCTGCCGTACCTTTATAAAGGCTCTAGTCGAGGTCTTCTCAACAATAAACACTCGTTTTTCAATGAGTTATCAGGTTTATTCAATCGGGAAATACCTAAATTAAAAAGTTCTATTTCATCTCTTGAATATTTATGTCTAATTTTTTTTTACGATAGGCCTACATAAACCACTCAAGCAAGTCAATGAAGCTTTACCAGCTTGCGTGGGAAACAGTACAGATAGAAATATCACATGTTACTATTTATAACCATCTGATCGGATTTTCCCGTAGCTGTACGGGGAAAATTGTACATAAAATTTCCCGGCGACATTCGGGTCACATTATTTTATTATGACTACCGTCTGAACGTGACTGTCACTGTTAGTGCTGTGGTCATTGCATTACTTTTATACTGTGATTGTTTGTAGTGTTGTCGGCAGTCTGAGTCAGGCTTATGTTTTTGGAGAAAGGGGTGTGGGGGAGGGGGAGGGGGCGTAGGCATTAGACAGACAGACATTCAGGGAGCTACAAACATGCAGAGACTTGGGGTTATTATACCAGTTGTTTTGTTTGATTTCGCATTGTAGAAGCCACTCAAAGTCAAATAACTTAGTCGATAGTGCTCCTGGTTG
Organism: Elysia chlorotica; assembly: GCA_003991915.1. Classification (NCBI taxonomy): domain Eukaryota; kingdom Metazoa; phylum Mollusca; class Gastropoda; family Plakobranchidae; genus Elysia; species Elysia chlorotica. Next base: position 301,502 of record RQTK01000215.1, on the reverse strand, counting down.
ACATACAGGAAGTTCAAGATTCGAATCTTAAGTGATGCCCACATCCCTTCACAAGATTATTCTGGAAATGAAACAGAATAAACACTTTTGACATAATAATTACTTGACGAGTATGTGGATTCCCTTAGGATACTTGCTGAAGGGCGTGGTCTGCATTAATTTTTTATTTGAGTTTTTTTTCCTTTGTTACTTTGTTCATTGTAAATTGATTCATTATCTTATCTTCTTTGTCTGCATAGTGTACATTGCTTGGTGTTATCATAATTGTTTGATTGTTTTTTTCCTCTCATGGACTATGCAACTTCATTTCGTTAGTTAGTTCTGATTTTTTTTAATTATTTATTTTCACGTTTTGAATAGAGCTCAGGGACGACTTAAAGTCTAAGCTGGGGTAAAAGAGTGGTATTTACAATAAAACGATTTTATATAAAAGATAAACCAAGATGTTTGCGTCGGTTAAGGAGGTGATATGGTTGATGCTTTAGACTGTCATTAGTGTCAAACAGAACTCAACGGTTTGAATTTCATCTTGTGCGCTTGCTCCATGCATACTTTTTCAGAAAAAACTAGGGGCTTAATTAAAAGCGAATGTTACTTGTTAGCAATGGTTACTTTTTTTACACGTATGTTGGAGAATAACTCAGTCAACTGTACGCCAAGAGGTAGAGATCTAAACCTTTCGTCAGTTAAAGTCAGTGAATAATTAACCATAACCTATTGGAAAAACATGTTGTTCGGGTTAAGGTAAACAAAACGTGACCAGTGTTTTACTCAATGTCATAAACACCTATATCGACCAGTAAATGTCGAGTTTCCTAGGGAAAGGAAATTTAATTTAAAGAAATAATGTATTCTTCCTAGTAATTTTACTATCGACCAGTAGGTGTCGAGTTTCCTGGGGAAAGGAAGTTTAATATAAAAAAAAATTATGTATTCTTCCTAGTAATTTTACGACTCTCTGACATCGTATGACTGCGATCCCGGATGTTATAAACAAGTTGGGTTTTGCCTCTGTTTCGAAATTTCCTGACACGAGTTATAGTGGGCTTAAGTGTTGGGAGCTTTCTTTTGCTGACATACGTCTATATTTATAAGTGGTCACATGAAGACAAACGGCTGGTTTGTTGTAAATGGCATACGTAATGCCAATTTTATCGCACGGTTTTGGTTCTTTCAATCTCCAACCTAAAGGATTTATTCACAGACTATCGATATTGTATCAGTTGAAGCACATGACAATCAAGCATTTTCAACAACGGATTTTGAACCCAGAAAAGGTCCCATGCTATTTTTAACACAAAAATAATTATGTATAAATGGATGAATAAAATAAGAAATGAGTGGGGAGAGAGAGGGGGTGAAAGAGAGAGAGAGAGAGAGAGTGGGGAGAAGAAGAGAAGACAAGAAAAGGAAAGGAGAAGACGAAATATAGTAGGCCTACAAGTACAATTGCAAGGAGGAAGATGAAGAAACATATGAAGAGCAAGAAGAAAGTAGACACCTGGTTGTAGTAGTAGCGGTGGTAGTATTACTACTGTGTTATAGTAGTAGTAGTAGTAGTAGCAGTATGTAGTATATAATAATAATAATAATAATAATAATAATAATAATAATAATAATAATAATACATGTAGAGTAAAGGGGGTGGCGGCAGCAAGACTGGCTAGGTGGTGGTGATACGACTAGCAGTTGAAATTGCAGCACTGTACCTAGAAATTAGGTTCTGGGTTATATTTGCATCTATAAAAACATTTATACGTTGAAAACCAGTTCTGAATAAGATACAATTCATCAATTTCAATGATCCGGCATTCATTATACATTTGTAATATGATAAAAATGCCCCAGGCATCCCGCTCTGGAACTATAGAATCCTTGAAAAGTCAGAAGACGTTTTCGCGAGCAAAGTGGGATAGAATTAACATTTACAGTTACACAATTACATGATGATCAATATGCAGCATCTAGACCATAGACTAGTTGCAGAATTATTCCACGCAATCCAAGAGGAAAAGCGTAATTTGATTGCCATTTAAAGCTAAAAATAGGTCTACTTCATTGATTATCTTCTATAAACCTTTACCGACTATTCTGTTCAATAATGTGCATATATTTCCGATTGTCTAAAGATGTATGTACCTGCTAGGCAGCTTAGATCAACAGGTCAGCAATCCTTTTACCACCTCGGTCCCAAAGTATGGAACAACCTTCCCAAAAATATTAGGGAAGCACATTCCGTGTAAATTTTCAAACGCATGCTAAAGTTCTACCTTTTTTGACGATTGAAATTGAACCGGTGAATGTTGTAAATACCTCTAATGATTCCTTGTGGCTTTTGAATGTAGTATTGTATTGTGTCAACATAATGATTCTCCTTTTTTAAAATGTAAATGTAATAATGGAAAATGTTACGCGCATTGAGCATGATTGATCATGGAAGTGCGCTATGTAAATGCAATATATTATTATTTTATTGTTATCCTAACGTTTCCACAAGTCACGGTCTCTGTCAATATAAACAATCAGTTCTGATGCGTAAGAAGGCGTCGCTCATTAAGAGATTGCTCTTTCCTATTTGTAATTCATGTTCATTGTGGGTTATATACTTCACAACAATTTACATACATCGTAATAAAATTAATTATTGCTTTTAAAGACATCTTTAGTCATGCTTTCATGTGAAGTTTTAAATTTTGCCTGAAATGTAATTGTTTTCCATTTTTATAATACCGAACCCGCGAATGGTATTCATGACTTTTTAATTGTGTTTACTTGAAAAACGGTATTATTTCTCGTGGTGATGTTTTTTCCTTCTCCTTGAATCAATCGAAACAATTATAAGAGCATTTTGTAAAAACGTTTTATTAAAGACTTGGAAGACATGCCCTATAGTTTTATCCAAATTTCAATGATGCGAGCTTTTTGAATGATTAATGTTATTCAGTTGTAGAGGGTTTATTCCTTGAAATAAGAAATGGTTTATGGGTCGACAAAAGGAGGTGATTCATTACGTTGCATTTCTTCTTCTACGTCTGTATCTTGCATACGCATGCAATACATGTCTATTTTGCAAACTATTCAGCAACTATTATTTACCAATCATGTTGGATTTTTTTTTCAAGCTGTTTGTTTTTTGTTTCGTTGTTTTTTGTTTTTGTTTTTGTTTTTCTTTAATGATTATTGAAATCAGTTTTACGTGTGGTATTGGTATGGCTCTTTCCCTATCCTTAAATTTGCTGCATTTTATGTGACTATATTTTTATTTATATTAATTTTCTTTAACATAGTTATACATTTTTAGCTCGCAGCTAAACTGTGTAGCAGATAATGAGAAGACGCCTAAGAACAGACGCCGATTTCTTTTACAGCGACATGGGTAGCCTACCTGCACTTGTAAATCTACGGGTAAGAGAAGTGAGTGAAATCAACTAGTGCTCCTGGTAATTTTTTGTCAATCTCAATATCATTTGACTCAGTAAAAATGTCCACAAATTACCTGAGTGAAAACAAAGTCATCTTGTGTTGATCCTTTAATCGTAATTGCCTATATTTAGAATGGTGTGCTTAAACTACTACACCCCCTCGCCACACACACACACACATAAAGCCTCAAAAACCAACTGACTGAGACTGATGCAGCAACAGAATCATTAGTGTGTTGATTTGATATTTTTGGGTCCAATAATAGGGCACAGTGATCTTTTTATTCTATTTTTTTTCTTAAATATTTTATGCACCACTGGGGCTTTAAGTTCTAACGCCAGCACTGTGAGGTTATCCATGTATTATGACGGATCCCAAAACTAAAGTTTGACAATTTTAGGTTCTGCCACACAGGGGTAGGGATACCAAAGATGTAGACCCTTCAATTATCCTTGGGGATACCATGACTCTTGTCTCAGCCGGTCACATAATAGGCCTACTGACACCGACGACTCAGGCAATAAGTAGAGGAGAGAGAGAGAGAGAGAGAGAGGGGGGGGAGGGAAAGAGAAAGAGTTCGGAGTAAACAAAATTGCATGGTAAACATTTCAAAACGCAATATAACGCTTAAGAATGAAACATTAATTTTTATTGATTCGCCCTTGTCTTCTCCTTCTCCTCATTTCCCTCACTCTTTCTTTGTCTCTAGCACTATCTCTAAATATTCATCTATCTATCTATCTATCTATCTATCGAGGGGTGCGGTGGTCCAGGGGTAGAACATGGGCTTCCGACGCAAAAGGTCCCGAGTTCGAATCCTGACTGTTGCGTTCCCTACTGGTTGGGTAGGTGTCAGTATAATGTGACCGGCAGAGACAGGAGTCATGGTATCCCCACCCTGTCTCGTGTGTGGCAGCACATAAAATTGTCAGACGTCCGTCTTGGGGCCCATCCACAATAGCCTATATAGTGCTGCTGTTGGACGTTAAACCAACCCAACCCTATCTATGTATGTATGTATCTATCTATCTATCTATCTATCTATCTATCCCACCATCTCGCTGTCCTACAATTACCCGTACGTTTGTCTTCGCTCTTCAAATCATGAAGGCTTTTTAAGGCTACTTTGAGTACTTTCAGTTTCGTATTATTTGCTTAATTTCTTGGCGATTTTGCGACAGTAAGGGAACGGTACCTTAAGCAAAGGATTTTGATATTTATAATTGCGGTGCTTTAGATCTAGATCTAGATCCAGATCTCTTCAAGTAGACGTTCTAAGATTATTTTAAAATCTAATTGAAGGCTATTGATCTATCTAGATCTCGAAATATAGACCTATCTAGTCTTAGTATCTAGATCTAGATCTCATTCTCTATGTGATGGGAGTGAAAGTAAAAATCAGTCTTTTGGTTATTCTCACCCCCACCCCTAGATGTGGGGGTGAGGGGGTGCGAATAACATTTGACCAACTATTTGGTTAATTTTCACCTCCCTGGTTATGATGTTGAGGGGGGTGAGGATAAAATTTGGGCAGCCTTTTGGTTATTCACCCTCATGGTAAGAATGACTGCAGCCTATACTGACTTCATCTCGACCAGCAGGGAACAAGATCAAACAAATAGTTGTTGTTTTTTTTGTGTTTTTTTTACCAATTGTAGCTTTGGAACCAGGGACCTTCTGATTGGGATACCAACACTCTACCACTTATGCCAGTCCATTCCTCCCCATTCACATAACCAGTAGGAAAAACATGTCTGCTGAACCCGTAACTCTTCATTAAAACCTGATGCTTTGACTCCAGGTCTACTACCTTTCCCAATGAAGACAAAAGCAGATGCAAGCTCTAGATTCTCTCTTTGCCTTGATCCTTTTTCCTTGTTAAATTTTGTTTTTTAATTCATTGCCAGCATTGGTACAGAGGCTGGAGTAGATAATCCTTACGTCAGCATGGTAACGGCTATATTGTGCTATTTTTATAAGACAGTTGATAGATTGTACTAGTAGCAATAGTGACTCCTTTATCTCTCTGAGTGGTATAAGCATAAAAATTGGAAATAAAAAGATTGGTTAAAATTAAAGGGTATATACAGTAGTTTAAAAGATCCATGTGTAGGATGATCATAGTTAAATTTTATAAATACACATCAATGTCCTTCAGATACCTCAGTAGACGCTGAGGACTAACATTGCGCACTGTGGCCGCTCGGGTTTAAAGAGTTAAAATACCAGCATTTCATTGGTTTTATAATTGCAAGCATACTCTCTTTGTATTTTTATATAAATTTAAATATTTGCAGAATGCAGCTTAGACCTTCTTACCTCAGCATGTGTGAAAAATTATATGCATTTTTTTAGTTGCTTCAATATGATGGAGGGATGACCATCACAGTCTCAAGCATTAATTGATGGTTATGTAAGACTATTTATTTTAAATAATGTTTACTAAATATTTGCAGCTTTTCTAGATCCGTCAAAAATGAGTTGTCTTGTTTCATATTCTGGAAGTTCTGATGAAGATGGAGATGAAAACCCTTATTTGGAATCTCATTGCTCTAAGATAAATTTGCGCCTGTCAGATCCCAGTCAGGAAAAAGTAATCAGTGCCACTAACAAATATTGTGACTCATTACCTTTGAGTTCAAAAGACATTTGCAATGAGGAAACTGGCGGAAAATTAATGAAAGGAGTGGAACCAAAGTTGACAAGGCCTTCAAAATGTGTCCCAGAGAAGAGAGTTGATGCGGAACTATCAAGAAAGCGAAAACTGGCTTTCAGGTGCACATTTCTTTTTGTTTGTAATAAGTGATATTCTTAATAGGTGATATTAAAAATTTGTCTTCAGCTTAGTCAAAAGTAGAGAAGAAAATGAGGAGTGTGTGGCTCATTATTAAACAAATTTTCATCGTTTGACTTTTTAAATTTTAAATTTTAGAAAACAGCAACATATTTTTTAATTGATGAAACCCAACTTTATTGTTTTATAATTAACTATTATTTTAAGTGTTAAAAATACAATATCTATTTTTACATGTTGTACTTGGAGTCCCTAGATCATGTGTCATTTATTTTAATAGCCCTCTATACAATCACTATTATGAAATTTAGCTGTATATTTTATTTAAAAGTTTCATGCCTTTTGATGGATGTGACTGTTGTGTTGTTGTTTTTGTTTTTGTTTTTTAAATGAACTAATTCTTAAAAAGTTTTCTGAAACAGCTTTGTAGTTTTTCTTAAAATTGTTGCCACCATTAATTCACTAAGTACTGCAGTACTTTTTTATCTTTAAACAGCGAGAAAGAATCACTTAACTTGCCTACCTCGATACAGAACATGTATGAAAACAAACATCATGTGCCTGCAGACAACCCAGCTATGCACCAAAACAGAGTCCGTTCATTTCCCCATGAAGTGGGAAATTGGGCTACATATGTTTACATACCAGGTAAAAACCTTAGAAGTTGCTTTTATAGACATATATAGTCTTTTTGCCTATAAATTGATTTTAATTTTTACACTTTTCAATACATCTGGTGAATCCCTAAAAAATGCACGACAGGGCCCTAATATTCGAGTCACTTATCATTGGTCTTTATGTGTGTGTGTCTAGGTTTGTTGTTATTTTTTTCTGTAATTCATATTTCTATGATCCGTTCTATTCAGTCAATATATTTGATAACCTTGTAAATCCGCAATTTACCAATATTTATGGCCTTTGAATATAAATCACAAAACAAGACTATTCAAATTACTGGAAAGCTCAGATGATATTGGTATGAAGTTTGTCAAAACAAGAGTTTAAATTAAATAATAGTGGACAGCTGGCGTAGTTGTAGAAGAAGCTAAAAAATCTAATTGAAGTAAGTAATTGCTCAACCACAAAGGGTTGGGGCTATCTATGAATTCAAATGAAGTTATTGATGTTTCTGAAGGTTCATTTCTTTTTTTTCTTCTTCTTTTTTTTTGCCTTCAAGTTTAGGCTAACTGTTGATGACAACCTAGTTAAAGGTATGTGTTAAGGTGACTTCACAATATTAAAGCTTTCTGTTATAATCAATAACAAGATACGAACAAGGAGGCATTTTGTTATACATATTTTTGCTCATAATTTCCTCTTTGAGTCAGACATTGCCTTTTGGTGATAAAGCACTTCGCCAGTGTAATGATGAATCTTTCTTTATGGTGTTTTATGTCCTCAGTACGCAAAGATGAACGTCTTTTGAGCTTTGTGCAGAATGTGACGGAACAACTTCTACCTCAAGGTTTTGAAATCCTTCCTGAGTTTCATGTCAGCCTTTCTAGGACAGTTGCGATAAGACATCATTGGATTGAGCCTTTGGTGGATTCACTCAAAGACAAGTTGCAGGATATTTCAACGTGGGTTTTATTGAAATAACTGAAATGGCAGCGCTGAGCAGATTTCTCAGAGCATTTAAATTTATTGTGGTTTAGAAAAAAGAAGTAGCTACATCCATGTGAAATAGATTTGTTACGGTTGAGTCTTACTTACTTGAGCCAATAAGTTTATTCCTATGTAAGATTTGTATACGACCATATAATCTCCTATTTGGGTTTACCGCTTCAGTGAGTAATTTAACAAAGAGAGGGAGTGTTAGCATGCGCAAGCACAAACTTGTTCCAACACATACTTTTCAAGTGCTTCCCATTGTATCATTGGGAGCATGCAAGTCTAAGGACTTATCTTCTTCAGGTCCATATAAACAAAGTCCCCCATTTCTCAAGCCTTGCAACTTTATTTGCTGTATGCTGTGCCATCTGGTAGAACATTATTGGCCTTTGACATTGTTGATTGAATTTTGTTTCAGGAAGGTCATAAATCATTAAGAATCCATTTGAATTTCAGGGTTAGTCTTGGCTCATACAATTACATTTAGGGTTTTTTTCTCCTAATCTGAGAGGGACAGTTGAGGTTGAAATCTGAGGTTCAAATTTCAGCCAGTGCCTTTCTCTCCAAACAGAATTCTTTATGAAATCTAGGAGAAATATTGGGTATTAAAACACATTATCAGCTCCTGTATATGATGACATAGCTGTACGATTATGCTCTTTGTGTAAAGATGAAAATCTAAAACTCACAATATCCTTAACCAATAAAGCGTGGCGCGCAAGTTGACTGCCTCGCTCTGAAAGAACTACTGGTTCCGCTCGTGGTTACTTCACTCACTTAGCACCTGGGCACTGCGGGGCGCCGACCAACTGCCAATGGTAGTGGGCCTTCCTTCGTTCATCCTTTATTCCGCCTTTTTCTATCACCCTGGGTGTACATGCTATTAAAATGTCAACCGATGAAATCAATGAGTCGTTTGGATGATTCTCAGCCTCCCAGTCACATTATGATGGTTATATCACTGATAATAGTCTGGATCTCTAAGAAAGGAAAGGGCCGAGGAAGGGAAGGAGAAAGAAACCCCCATGGGTAACTTAGCGGTGTTTAGTACCTGTGTATAAAGATGGTTGAACCATTGATGTAGGGGAAGATGGTGATGAAAGCCTTGCTTTGACTGATTCACATAGAAGTGTCAAATGCCGCACCACGAGACACAAAGACAGACAGACACACACACTGTTGTGAAACAGGCGGTGGCCACATTGCATGTTGAACTCAGGTCTGTTCTGTTTATGTGACTGTTTTCATTGCAATTGCCTCACTTTTACACTACTAAGTTTATTTGGATAGTCGATCGACACGTACAGTAACCGCCGGTGCTCTGCTTGATAATCTTTGATCATTACTCCCTCACGATGGCTCCGACTGTCGTTCCTGCTTTCTCAAGCAGACGGTGCGATACTCGGCAGGTGTCCAAATATCTGGTCTGATATTTTTCTAGAAATTCGTGGGGGAGTTGTAGATCTAATAAAATTCTAATATTATTAATTTTGCTTAGTTTAATTGTGATCACCAGCAGGAAAGAAAGTAATAAGTGGCTGCTTCTTTATTCCTCATACATGATTAGTAATAAACAAATATTCAGAAGCAGAAACAAAAATGATGGTAAAATCAACAAACTTCTCAGCGCAATAGAAATATATAGTTTTATGAATTTATAACTATGTCTAGAACAAAGGAAAAAGCTATCGGCGATAACAGCACAACGCTTAGAGCATCAGTTAAGCAGGTGAACAGTCCTGCCACACCCCATTTTTTCACTCCCAGTCACCCGTGTCAGATCCAGACTGGTCATCTGGATGTCGGGTGTCTATCAAAGCGCCGCATGGGTTAAGATTTTGATTCACAAGTTGATGTTGCTCATTTTCAATTTAATATGTTTTTATTTGTTTGATTTTCAATTGCAGGGAAATTAATTTTGTTTTGTCACTGATGAAGACTGAGGGCTGAAAGCCACTTTGTTTTGTACTATTTTGTGATTCCTAGAGCTACCTTATTCCTAATTTTTTTTTAAATAAATGCCTTGAAATCAATAACCCTGTTCTCTGCCGCATTCAGATGGAACAATAACAATTACTTGAATCAGTCTGTTTTAAAAGAACCTGAGTGTTCTGTATTATAAAAGTGTAACAACACATTTGTAATCCCATGTATTGTTTTTGTTTGTTTTACTTTCCAGATCAGTCTGTGAAATTGTTGATGTTAAACTCTTTACAAACGACGAAAAAACAAGGCAAGTATCTTTATTGGTTAGTTTTAACATTTTGTCAAATGTAAAAAAACTTATTAGAACATATATTTCTTGGACAGTGTGTATACAAGTCTTATTCAACGTAAATGTTTCAAAGAACGAGAAGAAGAAAGTAGTGGTTTGGGGGAGATATTCAAAATACCTCAAATAATTTGTTTAACATGCTAGTTTAAGAGGTAGTTCTGAAAAAAAAAGAGGGGTGGTCCCAATGCAGATTGTGCCTAAACTAAATAAGAAATGTCATATACATTAATGGCACTTTTTAAATAAGTTTGGATTTTCTGCATGTTTCTTTTTTAAAAATTTCTTAGCACGATCTTGCAAAGTTGTTTTTATTTTTTACCTTGAATTGCAATTGGGCAATATAAAATACAAATGCTGACTATAATAATATACACACCTTTACATGCAGGTCATAATATCTTACTTTACAAAATGACGAATAAGGGTGGAAAGTGGCAGAACCCATGATTTTTTCCAATTTGTCAAGTATTAGATTATTCTGAGAATCCGTATTTCATATAACTTCTATACTTTTTTACAATATGATAAAAAATTTCCTTAGGATGTTTATCTGATATTGTATTGGAAATCATCTGAGTGTATATAACGGTGCAGAGATAAATTTACGTACAACTATTTGTCTCCAGAACTTTTGTTTGCTTGGAGTTAGCTGATGATGACACTGAGCTGTTGAAATATGTAGAAGCAGTTGATAGTTCCTTTAAAGACTTCAGACTGGCACCATACTATGAAGTAAGAGACAGTGTGATCATTTGTCTTTAAATGCTAATGCCAACTTTCATGGATTTCAAAGTCTATTGTTTGTCTAAAAAACTTCAAGTTATTGCAAATAAATGAGGTACAGGAGAGTTTTAAATTTATGTGGCAAAAGGGTAAGTTTAGTTTAAGCCTCTTGATTCCTTGTGGAATATAGGGTCACAACAATTTCCCTCCACCGGACTCAATTCTGGCTGATCCTCTTTAGATCAGCCCATGTGTTACCAGTTACTTCTACCTCACTGCTATGCCGCTAAGTTTGCTTTGGATCTGACCATGCGTTTGCCTTGGGGGTTCCACTCTAGGGCTTGCCATGTGATGTTGTATGTTGGCTTTAAGAGCCTCAGGTGGTATGCCGTCTGCACCTGCTGCCTTTTCTAAGAGACCCATTGGCCTTGGAAACCTGTCCTGCTTGGAGGGTTGGTGTTGATATCGAGGAGTGGTGCTCTTCCTCATCAGCTATGGTGTTTCCATTCTTGTCTTTGACAAGGCGGCTGGGGTATCTGTTCCTCCCTGAGAGAGTGTTGTGGATCTCATATAGTCTCTTCGTATCTCTTTGGCCTTCTGCAGCCTCTGCCTCTCCGCATATTTTCTCTCAGACCTATATCTACTGTGCATAGCATGTGTACCACTCATTTGCACAAACATTTCGTTTATGTTTGTTAATGTTATTGGTCAGATCAAAACGCCACACACATACACACAGCCATAGGCCTAACAGATCCATTATCGGCTCTTGGTACATTTATCTAGGCGAAGCTTGGAATTGCGCAGTTGGGTTCATTTTCATGATTGACAAGCACGAGGTTGAATATAGTGACACATGTATGTCTGTAGGTTTCTTCTGGAAATTAAACGGATGTAAAAAATACTGTCAAAGATATTTTATATCCTCAGTTGAGTCTTCTCCCAGTCTGACATACTCAAGCAGCAGCAGTTTCTTTTGGAAATGTTGACTCAAACTCAAGATTAACACCAATTCTTATTCAGTATAAGTCTTTACTTGAAGTTTGTCCTCAGTGTAATAGCTTTAGGATCCTAACTTCTTCTAATCAGGTGCAATTCAAATATCTATTCCAGTATGTCTGTATCTTACAATTTATTCGTACGATTCATTTTCAGAATCCGTCATTTCATATAAGCGTGGGGTGGTGTCTAGGAGATATTGTCAGCAACGTTTCTAGACAAGATTTATCTAAGGCCAAGGTGAGTGCTTAGCATAAGATCATATTTTGTATTATGTTGCCTTTCCCAGGTTTTCTCTTTTCCTCTTCCATTTTACTGATGCTCACCAAATGCAATTTTTTTTCAGACCTATTTAATTTCCCTGTAAATCATGCGATCATAGCAGTTTAATCTGAGCAAAGCTGAATCCATAACTCTGGTCAAGAAGTAAATGAAGGTCCAAAGGTATAAAAAAAAAGAATGAGGATGATTATACAATATTAATCACTCAATACTTATTGTAATGTGATGGATATTTCTGACGATGAATTAAAGCCAACATTGCCTACATTTAGATGTTTTTTCATTAGGATTTACAATAACAGCATAAAATTGAATTGTAAAACTGAAGGTTGAAATTGAATTGTAAAACTGAAGGTTGATAGTTATCCAGTTTGAATTCTTTTATTGAAAAGAAATCATTGATATGCAATGCTGTACATATGCCGATTGTATGCTTGATTGAAAAAAAGAAATCAGGAAAGATTGTTTTAAGAATTACAAAAAAGAAGGATGAAACGTTTGTTTTTCATGTACACAATATAATGCATATGAAAGAGTACTGGTTAAATGTTTTGGCTTCAGGTGAAGATTCAACTTAGTCCATGATTAAGTTCCATATTTTAAACTCTAGACTTAGAGCTACAGAATATTTAATGAAGATGTAATTCAGGAAGTTCTTTTATGACCAAAAAAATTTATTCTTTGTGAAATATTTGTATTTAGTATGGTCCTTTTCCCCATAATTAAGCACTATATCATCATGTAGGCTTTATTATTTTTTATTAGATGTATATTCTAGATTGTATGCTCAATTTTGGACATCACAACCAACCTGAGTGAAAGCCTAGGGAGAGCGCTCTCTTTTTTGTATTCTATTCTATGGCGATGCAGTGACATGGATTAAGAAATAGATTTAATTTTCATTTTCATTTTCAGATAAAGGTGTGATTTAAATTATTTGGAGTTTGGCATTGAAAGTTCAAAGTTAAGTCAATTAATCATACAAGCATTGAGTGATTTTGAAGGAGATAGCATAGAAAGAAACCACATTGGACTTATACAATTCTAATATTTAATAGAAATACATAGAAGTACATATACTTATTTTTGTGTGTTTCTCTAGTGAATTGGAAGTCATCAGTTTCTCATCTCTTTACAGGATATGTTATCTGAATTTGTTGCTGCACATCCCGATTTGAGCATTGTGTATGCCCATGAGATTATCTGTCGATCAGGAAACAAGTCATTTGGAATAAAACTGAAGGAATCTTTTAAAGGCGGATAACTGTCCATTGTGGTTAATATTCATATTTCATTTAAATAAAAATAGTATTTCTTACAAAAATACTTGTTTTAATTTTAATTTACGGCTAGATCTTTCAAAGTTATGTTAAGATTTTGAAGGTCATTAGACAGTGAATGATGGTCTTACACCCATCAACTTAGCCGCACAGTTACAGCTACATGAAAAAGCAGCATTATTGATGTAATATGCAGAATATGCAATATAATTTTTATATCTCAATCACAATAAATTGATAGAAAATGTACAATTGTAACAATTCATTTGTTTGCATTGTGTCGTACAATAACTATGCAGTTAAGAGCCCCTTGAAACAGTAATCATTTGCAGAAATTTAGGCAGTACATCTGAATGAATATGATAAAATTCTAGGTACTATAGTATAGGATCATATGGATGCTTGAATTTGAAAGATTAGTGTACCAGTTGTTTTTGTTGTGTGTGTGTGTGTGCATGGGAACTTTTGCCCAGACTCGTATATTATCTTCATAAAAATGCAAAAGAGGCTGGTCTTGAACACATAGATCAGATATAATGTTGAATAAAAAAGATACTGTATTTATGCTGGTCTCTTCTAACCTAACATTTTTTATTTGGCAAAGTACACCTTGGGGTCCACTTATCATCTACCTATTATAAACAAAAATCCCCCAAAGATCTGGTCTCAGAATTGATTATTCGTCTTTCCCCCACTCTTCTTCAAATGTAATTGCTCATTGGTTTTAATGGTCTTGCCTAGCAAGCCACATAGACACAAGTTTTCTATGCAAAATTGGTAATGAATAAGGCATATCAATCATTACTGATGAAATTATGAATAATATTTTGAATATATAATTATTTGTGTGACCTATTTGCCTCCTTTCATGAAATTAATATTTAAAAGCATGCATGTATGTTCTGCATGAAATTGCAAAGTTTAAAATGAAAATGACTGTTGATTTTATCGTCTAAAATATTTTTCAAGCTATATGATAATAATAGGGTTACATGATAACTTCAAAATACATGTATCAATTTACTAACATTTAAATTCTATCATTTTTTTTATATATACACTTCAGCCAACAGCAACTTTGTTACTCCTTAAGCTGATTGGTAAACGGGCAACCATCAATCAGGTTATTTTAGATTTGTGATAATTTTACATAACAAAAAAATTGAATTAAAATTGAAATGTTTATGTGAATAGACGCAAAAAAGAAACGAAGAAATTAAAAACAGAATGAAAAAAGGATTTATTTTCTTTATTCATAGCATGACCGTAAGAAACCACAGCAACGTTTCATTTCTTACAAATAACAATGTTAACCATACAATTAATTTTAAATGTACTTAAACTTAAATACCATGGAAGTTGTCTTAGCGGTCTGCTAAGAGCAAGTTCTATTTCACAATGCAAAAATAATTGGCAAAAATTTTACAAAAAGGTACACAGTAGAAATGATTCTAACTGGTCTTTATTTTGTAGCCTGGCTAAAAATAAAAAAAATAAAAAACACATTACAACAAACTGAAACATAACTAGATCTTATTCATGAAAATAAAACAAGGATCATGAAAAAGTTCCCTTGTTTTTCACAGGATTGAATTCGTTAAAGAGTATGAAAGTTATAAAATCTGAAACATAATACTATCGGTGCATAGTATGTCAATGCCTTTGCAATCGAAAGGTTGATTGCAAGTATACTTTCAGATACATGTAAATGTGTGTGTTTAATATATCAACCTTTAGTTTGTGATAGAGTCCATTTAAAACAAATACATTACATGTAATGTTGTCCAATGCATTTATGTTGCTCAATGCCCCCACTCCATGCATCTCAAATAATCAAATCTTATGTATTACACAAAGACAAATTAAAACTGCATTGATAAAGAGCAAAGTTGAGGAAAATAAATGTCTTCATTAAATGGTCCTTTTTGTAACAGTAGGGCAATAGCTAGGCTAAATTACAATTATAAAAGCGTTAATCATACTCATTGATGTAGGAAATATTTGACAAAAAACATTGTCCATATACTGTTAGAAAAGAAGTTCAACTGATGTAGAGAATTGTGTTCATCAGATGAGTCTACTGCCAGTGGTGATAAAACAAATAAACGGAAAACAGAAGATTTTACCTATTTAAATTATAGTGAAATTAAAGCCCTTTAAAACCAATTTTGACTAAATTCAACACAAGTAGAACCGATCGACATAGAGAAGAAACAAAAAGATCTGGAAAAGCACAAGCTACTGGTTAACGCAGAAAAAAACGAATTCACCACACTATGAAAAACCAATGACAACTGGAGAGAAGCTAAAAAAGTAGGTTCACTACCTGGAGATAGAGAAGATGTTGAACATAGAAAACAACTGTCCACAGCAGCACTCGCCAAGTTAATGAACGTATGGATAGCAGGAGTCAAAATAAAAAGAACCACAAAAATTAAACTTTATCAGGACCTCGTAAAATCGATACTAACATATAACTGCGGCACCTGGGCCCTCACTAGAGCAGAAGAGAAAAACTTGATGCTTTTCACCGAAAACAACTGAGAAAAGTGCTGGGCATAAAATACCCAGTAAAAGTTACAAACGATTCAATGTACAGAATATGTGAAGAGAAGCTCATATCTACCCAAGCTCTTAAAAGCAGATGGCGTCTATTCGGGCATATCCTTAGAAGAAGCAACGAAATTCCTGCAAACAAATCTATGGATACATATTTCAAAAAAGAAGGCAAACATTTTTGAGGCAGACCCACCACAACAATGCCAATTACACTGAACAAGGACTTATCTCGTCTGCAAACAGACACAATTCAACTTAAAAATAAGTTACATTTAGATGGAATTTCGTTCAACAGCACAAGACAGACAGAAATGGAGAAACTTACAACTAAAATACAAGATGCTGCCCAGGCGTCCCGGACGGAGAACCAGGATGCGAAAGGCGATTAATGATGATGATGATGATAAGGCCACCAATGATCTGCCAGCAAGCCATGACTGACATCACGCGGTACTGTTTTCAATAAAAGTGTGAGTCACGGAATGAAAAATGATGTGAAAAATGAGGCATGGGGAAGAGAGGGTGGCAGCCAACAGGCAACCATCGAGCAGGATGGTAGATTAAAGAGATAACGCCGCCAGTTTGAAACGAGGTGTGAGGTTGTGTACATGTATTAGGCAAAAAGAAAGTTGTAGGTAGAAAGGTGTCTCAACACAATGTGATGTTAGGAGAAGGTGCATGTACTGTATTGGCAGCACTGAATCACACATGGCTCCAACAAACCCTGCATTCAACAAACTATTAAAAATAAACGAGCGAGTTCTTTGAGTCCGAGATGTACTGTACTGAACTGACCCAACCATTAGGGGACAAGTCCATCATAAATTTGCCTTATTGTGTGGTCAAACCAGAGACCTCCCAATACAATGTATAATATAATAGCCCAGCACTCTTCCACCAGAGATGAGATTTGGTACAGTA
Source organism: Elysia chlorotica (assembly GCA_003991915.1). NCBI lineage: Eukaryota > Metazoa > Mollusca > Gastropoda > Plakobranchidae > Elysia > Elysia chlorotica. The sequence goes on along the minus strand of RQTK01000215.1, from coordinate 284,635 downwards.
TTTCTAAACAGATTTTTTTTCTTTACCAAATACATTAATATATATGCTGTTCGTGGCATTTTATTATTACTGATAAACTTGACAATAAATAATACATTGCATAAAATGTACTTGGCTGGTGAAAATTTTTTCATATTATGGACATAACTTGTTGGCAAAAGAATTACATAACTTAACACAAACTTTGATTTCTTTTTAAAGGAAAGTCGCGAGTTTTTTGTGTGTTTTTTTAGGGTTGTTTTGGCATTCAGCAAATTTATAACTTTTCTTTTCTTCATTATCTGGAAATATAAATTATGTAGAGATTCAAAGCATAAAATGATTATTATAAAAAAACTATTACATGATTAAAACTAAAATATGAAAGTAGCACCATTTTGCTACTAACCTCTGTCCTTGATTTTTACATTTTGCCTTTTTAGGAAAAATGAATCTAATTCTCTTACATAGATGTGGCATGACATTAACCTGTTGTGTTTTATAAAAGTCGTGACAAGTGTTAATTGGGATGCAAATATTAATGAGAAGTTCAAATATTTTTCCCATATAGTCTGGGTAACAAGCATACAATATTGACTGATGCCCTCTATATCTCTGTAGATGGCAGACGGTGATGAAGTAAGAAAACATGAAGGCATATAACTGAATTTCGCCATCCATAAGCTTTACTGGAACAAACATTTTCTGATATAATTGACTGTGTGCGCTTAAAACGTAATACATGATGTCATTTAGAAGTTTAAAAAAAACAATGGACTAGAATGACTATTTGGGGTGGGAATTCAACAAACATTATATCACAAAAAATAACAATAGTAACAAAATAATAAATAGCGAATACCGGTACTGACATTTTATATGTAAAGAATATTCAGTTTGAATCCAAGCATACGGTATTAAAGTTCACCTCTTACTTAACCCACTACCTCATTCATTTTCAAGTTTTTTGGATTAGTCATGGGCGGCTCAGTGTTGCCCATTCAGTGCCTCCGTTAACATAGAAATTTTGTACAGAAATTAAATTTAAATCAGCAGTGTTACATGTAATAGCAAGCAGTTGATAGGAAGTGTAAATCTTTAAGCAATTATGATAAATAACAAAAAATGATCACAGAAAATACCTTAAGCAAATACATGAACATACCAAACATTTGCAAAATAAATGTACCAATAAAATTTTTTTAAAGCTCTTTTTTTTCTTTAAAGCTTTGTGAATCAAGGCTACAAAATATTGTCAGCTGTGATTACCACTTTAATACCTTAAACATGAACTCAGTGCTTTGACAGACTTTCTATTTGATTACATTCTACACCCTGTAAGCAATGTTTGTATAAAAAGGAAGTGATGCTCAACAGATATTTCTCTCTTGATTGCTTCCCTTCAACAATAAAACTGAGAAAAAAAATGTTTTAAACAATGATGTGACTTTCATAAAATTACTCTCAGCAATACCTTTTGTTTTGATCTTATCCAATACAGTCTCTTATGAAGTAGTTGAGAATAAAAATAATTTTGTGCAGCATAATATTTGTGTTAAATACAAATTATCAAATAGGTATCTCTAGGTTGAAAAAATAATCACAAAAAACTAAAAACAGATCAAAAGATCCTACATATGATGAATACTTAAAACCACTAAAATATGCAGTAAATCAAACAATGACTTTTTAAATGATATAATCATTCTTTCTCGTCGCAGTGTGACAATAATCACTGCAATATGATTTTTATAATAATATTCTACGAAAGAATGAGTGGAATACGTACATTATTTGATTTTTTTTTACAGCCTTGATCTAACAAAAGCTTGTCTTTGCGCCGTTCTATAATGTATAAGGGTAGCCTAAAAAAAAACAACAATGAACCAAATTAATCAAGGCACTGTAGATAAAAAATTTTGTACCAACTCTTGTAAATGTATTTTATACATGAATAAGCATTACAGCCAAATTTGACCTATTGAGGTAACAATTTCTCTGTAGAGAAAATGTGCATTTATTTCCCTGCCATAATTCATTATATATATATATATAGATAGACAACATGGAAGTAAAAGATAGACAGATAGATATAGATATATATATATGAGAGAGAGAGAGAGAGAGAGAGAGAGAGAGAGAGAGAGAGAGAGAGAGAGAGGTGGGGGGATAGAGAAGCAGAAAAAGTAGAGGAAGAAGGTGAAGAAAAAAGAATCAATTCTTGTTGAATGAACAAAACAAAACTGTTTTGGTTGAAAAGACCACAATATATCATATTTCATAACCTGTGGATCATCAATAAGAACAAATAATACTGTACCTCAAAATCCAAGCATGATATGCAGTTATCACAATTTACTTGCTGTTACCTTGCAATTTAACAAGAGCATCCCTTTTTGTCTGATGGTATAGCATGGAAATTAAATGAAAATTTTATTCATTACAACATAGAAAAATCAAATGATTTATTCCCCACATGAACTGTTGTTGTGCAATGACACCAGAGAGATGAATATTAGTTTGGAAACTTTGAATCTTTCCCTTTTCTCCTGCGTATAAATTTACATTCAAAAATAGTTTTCATTCTAGCCATGTCAGCTAAGTGGCTTGAAAAATGTTCTGTACAACAAAGTTGAAGCTTGAGACAATTATTTTTGACAAGTTGAAGACACATTGACTTATTTAGAATAATTGGAATGTTTTTACTTTTCAATTACCAAAAATGGATTTTCATATATGAAGCATAACATAAATTGTTTATTTATTTTAAAAGTATTATGGTCCTTGAAGAAGGAAAAAAACAAAAAAAACAGATATCATTTGAGAGAAATTAATTGTCTGATCTTAGACTGAAACTTAAGTGACAGTAGATTCTCCTTTTGAATGGACAGATGAAGAATCTACTATGGGAAACAGCAGGGTCTGATTTTTAGAAGTCCTTGTGATACAATGTGTCATTTCTTATGCTATCCATAGACTTAACCAGAGTTTGCATTCAGTTATTTTCCTTCACAATATGGCAGATATAGTCAGCAGTTACAATATAGTATGATGTATTATAGCCAATAAAATAAGAAAAGGGGTCTAAAGAACAGTGTTGAAAAACTAGTCAAGTCTTTAAGTTTTACAAAGCTGGTGATCTTGAGTGAATGTCTTGTAGAATGTGACAGCTTTTTCTTTGACCAGTCCGATCAACAGTCCACCCAGCCCCTTGAGTTTTGCAAATGATTCTTTACCTCTGAACTAGTGTAAATGGAATTGAATTATACAATTTACTTTCAAGCTCCTTTTCATTATTATTAAAGGTATCAAGGATGATACGGGTGTGGACACATTTTTGCTGACATATTTTCCAGCAAAGTAATACTGTTAAGACACAATAAAAGCCAGATAAGTCGAGGAAATTTTACTTTCCCTTATGATAAACGATACTTAAACTTTAGTTTATGGTTGTTCATGGGGATTTTGGCTTTCTAAAATATTTCTACTGAGAGAAATAATATTTTGTGTTCAATACATTAATAAAAAATGGTATGATCATTTCATGCTTTTTTATAGCAGCTACATATCTACACATTGTAAAGAAACATAATTTAACAGTATTACTTTGCTGGAAAATATGTCAGCAAAAATGTGTCCACACCCGTATCATCCTTGATACCTTTAATAATAATGAAAAGGAGCTTGAAAGTAAATTGTGACTGCCACAACAAAGCCAATGGGTTGAAAAGAGTTTACCTGCCTAAAAGAATTGAAAACCTTACCTAAATCACAATGTTGCATAATAGCAATGGGGAAAAACAGTTCACTAAAAATCTGTAACCATTAATTATTTGCTTGAACATCATGCACTGCCACTGGCTAGTGTAATATCTGCTTTTGATGCCTCTATGTGATCTGTCTCATCAGCAAAGTGTCTAGAGTCCTGCCGGGCAACCTTTCTGTTTATAATTTTCTTTTCATCAAAGGTCTCATGTGACTTGAAACTAGATTTTCTTGTCCTGTTTATACCTAAATCTCCACACTCATCGAAAGTAGCCAGAGGAGCTTCCTCATCATCGTCCTCATCTAGGGTAAATTGCACAGGGCCATCGCTTGCATTGATCAAATCTTCATCCACATCCAGGTCATTATCATTGTCCCCCATTAATTCATGAGCACTGAGAGGTCGAGGCATATGAATGCCAGCTTCGTCATTGCAGAGTTGACCTTGTGATGAATGAGAGGCACGACGACGTAGAATAGACATCGCCAAGTGCCTTGCCTCAGACAAGGCACTGATGTTTGGTTTTACACCTTGGTCTACAGCCTGGCATATCATGCTCACCATGCTGTTAAAGGCCTTAGGTCTGTCTGCATACACGTGGTGCCCTGCTCCACTGATCACCTGATGATAATTATATTTTGTGAAATTATATTAAAAAATGTTATCAATGAAAGCTGGAAACCACGGCAATGAAAAGCTTTACTTTTGAGAGAGAATTACCTGACTTGAATGCACAAGTCAAACATTAATAACTGTTACCAAGCATTTTATTCCAAAAAGATGCTTAAGGATCTAGTCAATTTATATGACCCCATAATTTCCTGCTCTTGTTTCTTATCTTTGGTTTATTGAAAAGATAGCGCATCGCAGCAAACCTGCCCAGTCAGTAAAGCGATGTAATTTCTAATATTGATTCTGGCCAGCACACCTGGCTCTCAGCTTAGTATAGCTGGACCTACTGCATAAAATTACAAAAAAAACATGTGCTTCACCAAATTGAAATGTCAAGTAATTTTGTCCAAATTTCAGAACTCACCTGCACATCCACATACATTCCGTGTCTCATATGTTTAATTTCTTTGGCTGGATTATGGTCAATCCAAGACCTTGCACCACATATAAAGGTAACATCAAGTTTTGGATCCCAATTAGGTGCTCGTTCAACCATAGGTTTTCTTGCCCAGCCAAAAGGGAGTGACAATCGGCTGAATCCTATTTCTCCACTGAAAATCAGAAAGAGGCTTTGTAATGTCTAGAAGTTATGATTCAAGTTAATTAGCTAATTTTTTTAAATCTGATTCTGGTTTTTATCCCTGTTCAAAATTGTTTGCTTATTATCTTCATTTTGAAAATTACTTGTACATATAAGACTTAATCAGCATTTCTTTAATAACCAGTCTCTATTTAATCCTACATTTTCCTTTTTTTTTAAACATAATAATTTTACATTTTATCAGGTCCTCAAAGGAATAACTCTTTAAAAAAGTACAGTAAAAAAAATTACCTAGGAGAACCCCACATGTTGCAGGCATACAAATAATCTGATATTGTGGACTCAGAGAAGAAGGAGTCAAATTTCAATATCAAGTCACCCCTAGCCCACCGAAACACATGAGGACCTGAAACAAAGATCATGTTATTTTTGTCAACCTAACACTGACTGAAGCACTTAGTGGATGTTTTCTTTTTAAAAGGTGACATATTGTTGTGTGTGCACATTTTTCTTTTGATAGAAACATTTATGTGTTAAGAAACTTTTGTAAAAAAATTGAGTGTATTGTTTCTTTTTTTTTTAATTTTGAACCACAGAAGTAGTTGCAATAATGATAAATGACAGAGCATGCAAGCCCTACTTTGACTAGAATATCACATATCTTTATTCGATAAAATATACATCATCTATTAAAGAAGGATTGCAATAAATGTCATATCTCAGTGCTGTGAATGATCGAATTACAAAACAAAAGAGGAAAAAAAACCCAGCTGTGACTGCTGAAGACAGGGATCTTTTTCTACAGGGGATATGAAGAAGTATTTCTGTAAAATTAACTATCTTTTAAAATACCCATATTTAGAATAAAATTAGCCATGCAGATACATTTCACTCTCTGTATCCTTACTCTCAGAGATGACAGGTACTATTAATGTAAAGGCTGAAATTTGATTATTAATCATAAAATAGAAAAATGCTGAACCAAAAAGGAGGAAATGGTTTTTGAAAAAAGGAGGATTTTCGCCTACAGGAGAAAGATTCTCAGCATTGATATATATTCAAATTTTAGTCTTGCCATTATTTTTTTATGACAAAAAAAAAGTACTAAGAACATTGAGAAAAGAATTAGGGGGGCGGAAGAGGGGGGAACAAGACATTAGTATTGTATTACCATTAAAGACAATACATTGCATTTTATTTCCCGTTAGATTCTACTGTTTGTAAAAACTGTCTCTACTTGATGTTTTACCTAGTGGTCCCAAAAACCGAACAGGGGTGAAGATGTTCATCTTGGAGAGCAATTTAGCTAGCAAAACGATACTCCTATTTCGCATGAATGGTCTCATATCCGCTGCTGCTGGCCTTGTAGGGAAACCCCATGGATCAGCCAGAATTAAGTGTCTGACACGGTGAGTATACTTCAAACAGTAGGATGAACAAAGGTAACCCCCAAAACTGTGACCTGTGAAAAAAAAATTGTTTTCACATTCATTTAATTTGTTACCAATCTGAGTAAAAAATGAAATATTCTAAATAAAAATTCAATGATAATCTTTTTTCATGCTTTAACAAAAGAAAAACAGTGCTGGGGTATTACGAGGTTTGAAAGGCCATTTGACATCAGTTCCTTTCCCTCATTTTCCCCTTATGTAGTCTGAATTTATCGTATTTGCTTTTTTTTATTTTTATTTTACCAAATGGTCTATTACTTAAAAGAGCCTGAAACTTTTTTTTTTTTCAAGGCTACTAATAACAGCAAAGATGTACCCCTTAGAGTGTTTCAGCAGCTTTATTTTTTTTTTTTTTAAACCACAACAATCTAGTGAGAAGTAAATTTATGTATTCAGTCTGAATGTAAATATTATTTACCCATAAGCACACACTCTTCGATGCCCATCTTTATAAACCATCGTTCAAGAATCTCTGTATAAAAGTGCTCTATATCATCTCCAGTTGTATCCACCCACCATCCATCTTTCTTCTTTGATCGTAAGTTTGGTCGGCTGCTTAGACCAAATCCCGGTAAATCAATGAGGATCACGTTTCGCTAAAAATTAGAAATGAAGGAAGTTTACGTTTAAAAAGAAGGATACTATGATGTGAAATCAAACATAAGCCTAATTAGCTTAGATCTAGATCGGTAGTGAAAATTATTAAGACCAACCCTTGAAAGAGATACTGAGAATAGAATACTAATATTTGGCTTGAATCAATTATATAATACACCTTTGGACTCTCAAATATATCAAGGATCAGAAGAAGATGCTTAATTGAAAAAGATCGAGACAGTGGAGAAGTTGAACGACAGGCGGATTGACAACATGATTAAAGGCGTGAGACTTCTTGCACTGCTTAACACATAAAGCGCTTCGCGTCAGCTGACTGCCTTGCTGTGAGAGAACTACTGGTTTTGCTCACGGCTACCTAACTGGCTAAACACCTCCCAATTGAGCACTGTGGGGTGCCGAGTAATTGCCACTGGTAGTGGGCTTTCATTTATCCTTTATTCTTCCTTTTTCTATCGTGTGGGAAACTTGTGAATGGGTGTACATGCTCCCTCTTATAAGGTTAACCAATAAAATCAATGAATAGTTTGAAGGATTCTCAGCCTCCTTGTCAGATTATGACTGTTATATCACTTATGGTAGCCTGGATCTCTAAGAAAGGAGAGGGCTGAGGAAGGAGCAAGATACCCCCTGTAGAGATCTTGGGTAATCTGGTGGTGCTTAGTCCCAGTGTATAAAGACGGCTGAACCATTGAGGTATGAGAAGATGGTCATGAAAGTCATGCTTTGACTGATTCACATAGAAGTGCCATACGCCGCACCACGAGACACAAAGACAGACAGACACACACACACTGGTGTGAAACAGGCGGTGGCCACATTGCAATTGCATGTTGAACTAAGGTCTGTTCTGTTTGTGTGACTGCGGGCTCACTTTTACACTGTACTGAGTTTATTTGAATAGAAGACTGACATGAACTGTAACTGCCGGTGCTTCCCTTTATAATCTTTGATCATTACCGTCTCACAAGACCTGCGTTCTCAAGCAGACAGTACGATACTCGGCAGGTGGCAAATAGCCAGGTCTGAAATTTTTCTAGAAATTCGCAGGATGTAGGTCTAATTAAATTTAAATATTATTAGCGTTGGCTTTGTAGGGGCATAAAGATAGCTCAGTCTCCAGTGCTAAAGACTGAGGAACAGGAGGTCCAAGGTTCAAATCTTTTGTGTAACCACTTTTTTTCCGATCATCCCTTTTAACGCCCATCTCTGTAGGAAACCTATGGAAACCTATCTTTAGCATTATTACTTTGGAGCTAGACCTAGGTTTGTGGCTGTCCCTTTCTAACCTATTTTCACCTTATTCCCTCAGTCGCTCGCATCATTATTTGGTCCCTAGGTCTAGCTCCGTCTGTTAAAGCCTCTATAGTTGTTGGCCATCTTCTCTGTATCATACTTCAGACAAGAGACACATGTACACAGAAGGAATGTTGTTCTATGTAAAAAAGGATTCAAACTGAAACGTACCACACCCACAACTATTTAAAATTAAATAAATTTCATTGTGATCACCTGCAGGTAAGAAAGTAATAACTGTCTTCACCTTTATTCCTTCCACAATATTAGTAATAAATGATTGATAAAAAGCAGAAACAAACATGATGGTAAAACCAACCAACTGCTCAGCGCAATAGAAATATATAGTTTTAAGAACTTATAATAAATAAAAATTATGGGAAAAAATATTGGCGATTACAGCGCAACACTCAAGTCAGTTAGCCATGTGAACAGTCATGCCACACCCCATTTTTTTCACACCCAGTCAGCCGTGCCAGATCCAGTCTTCAAACAGACGCAGGGGTAATACTTATTAAAAATCACAGGTAATTTTGTCTTTGTGTTACAGCGCCCCCCACTGCCCCCCCCCCCCCCCCCCAAAAAAAAAGAGGAAAAGAAACACTGCATATATCATATCAAGAGAGCATCCAGCGCATATGAACAAACCTCTTTTGCCAAACTGTCAATATTGTTAAGAAACATGTTGCTACCACCTCCAAAACCATGTAGCATGACGACAGGCAGGGTATCCTGGTGATCACCCTCAACTTCCACTGTCCAGATCTCATGGACTTTGTTCCCGAATGCTACAGGTACCATTCTGCCAACATTTTTGTGCTCAATATCTATTTGAAAAGAAAACTTCTATATGAGTAGGAGTTGTGTGAAATGAAGATCAAAACATCTAGTACTTTGACTATAGTATAACAATTGATCTAGGACATTTATAACCATGAAATTTTTTTAGAATTTAGAGCCAACGATGGAAATGTAAAACAACCTTAACCATGTTATTTTTTTTTCCATTCACAACTATCTCCCTTTTCTCCTCATTTATGCTATGTGCTTCTGCCATTGCCGCTTGCCCTTCACTTTTCCCACACCTACTACTATATTTATTGCTCTTGGTCTGTTTTTGATATTTTAGGAATATTTCCCGAACATGAATTTGTCCAAGTTTCACCCATTTTATAGTTGTAAGGCTACCATCTAATTATTTTCTCCATAAATCTAAATGATTTTGATCTAGGCCAAATATACCTTAGAAGTGGTCGATTCAACAAAAAAATTAAAAAATAGTTTATAATGATCAATTTTTGTTATCCATGAAAATTGTGGCTAACCTTATACTAAAATTAAAGCTAGAGCGTCTGAGTCTTACGTGATCTTATGGTTGTGTCCAGAAACATAAGCCATCCTTTAGAAGCTGGTGTCCAGCGCATCTTGAACCACGAATGATATCTATATTTTAATAGAATAATGTACTGCTATATTATGATAAATATATGAAAATGGAAATGTGTGGATGCAGAAATCTCAATATATACATATATATCCAGATATTATTAAAAATACATATGTACAAATGTAAAAGCAAACAGATGGGAAATAAACCTATTCCAAGTTTATTTAGTAAAAAAAAAAAATGAACATAGATGATCAGCAAATTTAACATTAAAAGTTTTTAATATTGAAGCAAGTGCTTCTAGTCCCATAGTGCCTGATATTCTGCTTTTTAAAAAAGTAAATATAAACTACCTAGAATTGAAGACCTAAACATAGCTTGGTTAGTTATTTGAGAAAGCACTCCTATGATTAACTCACTTCAGTAACGCAACTAGGTCTTGTAAAAAAATATAGGTAATTTTTAAAAAATTGTTCAATTAGAGTAACTACATATATACTGAAAATTGATTAAAAATTTTGAAGCAAAAAAATAGAAATATTTGTAGCCTAAAACTAAAATGAAAAGGATTTGATGGTCAAAGAAAGAGAAGCTCTCTACCTAATTTAGGTCCCTCCTAGGTCTCTTGTGGTGACAGACCTCTAGGCTGTATACTCCGATCACTAAATATTACTGACACCTTTCCAACCAATAACGATTTATAAATAGAAGCAGCAAGCTCCTTATACCCCCCCACCCCCCTCAAACTACATATTATTATACATATGTCTTCTCTAATTTCTTTTGATTTGCTAAATGATTCCTTTGTTTGACAAAACATTCAATTTTTGTCCAAAAAATCTAAATCTTCTGGTTTTGCCAAAACTCATATTATATTTTTTAACTTGGAATTCGCAGTCAATCATACTCAATGACAATGTGGACGCCAAAAAACAGACCAAACTACTGTCTACAATAATTAAAAATACATTATTACTTACCTCCGCAGTGACATCTTGTCAGTAGTTAAAAACTTCTTTGTTATTTAAAGTTCTTTTGGCTTGATGAATTTGGTTTTAATTCAATTTATATTACTTGTCATTCTCAGATCTCAGAGTAATTTAGTATTTAAATTTGAAAAGTTTACAGGGATTAATTATCCGAAAATCATAAAAATAATTTACATAATTTCTAGCATGATCCAATCTCTTAAGGAGTGTGCAATATAATTATTTACCTCAATATTGGTAGATTCTATCTATTTTAAGCAAATAAATCTTTTGACAAAATTTTGCTTTTTATCTACAGATGGCACTGTAACTATTCTTTTTAGTATAGATCTAGAACTAGTTGTGAAATAAAATTATAAAAATGTTGCTAAATACATTATATATGCTATATACACTTTATAGTCACAGTGTAGTTTTCAATTTGGTCAGACCGCCAAAGAAAGCCAACTCTCATCCCTAGTTTGATAAAATTGCACTACACAGCCTAAAAAGTTCTCTAAATTGTAGACATCACTTTTTTAAAATAAACCTAACTAATCATCTAAATCTGGAAATCTAGTAGTCAGATGTCTAAGAACATATCATTTTTACAGCATGTTGTAGGGTTCAGGCCAACATACTCAAATCTATTTCTACTCAGGTGTCAGGATGACTCTGCAAAAAAGTAGCCTAGTCATCAGTGTCAAAAGGTGTACAGACTAGTTGTAAAGTTCTGCAAAAGGAGTTTTTAAATAGCCCTCAAGTGATGGAATAATCAGTAACATCAAAATCTAGAGCTCTAGATCATTGTCCAAAGCACCCACATTTTTTTGAAAGGAGCATCTGTAGACTAAATTTTAGATTCTAGCTGTAGGATAAACATCCATCTAGATTTAAGATTTAGATCTATACCCTAATACCTTTGTTTTGTTTATTTTATTTTTCGTTTTGGGGGGCGCGGTGTTGGTTTGTTTTGGGTGTGGGGTCATTTATTTACTCACATAGACTTGAAAACAGCAGCAAGTAAACGGATCGGAAGCAATGAGAACATTTGCGAGATTGAATTAGATATCTGCTGCATTGTTGAAGGCTCAAGTTGAATCTGATCTAGATCTAATCTAGATATCGATCTTTTAAGTGAAATTTAAGAAAGTAGATCTAGATTCTAGATCTGGGATCGATTGAACTCAAAGACTTCTGTTTTAAATAAAAATCTGTGAATTGATCCTAGGTCTAGATCTAGAATCTACGCTACTGTTGGGAACCCCTGTCAGAGCACCCTTCGTCTGTAGACCTGGGCGAATGGACGTCTAGGCCTAATCACTGGATCTAGATTCTAGCTCTCAAAGTTCAGCCAAACTATTAAAAACTTAGTTTTTAATGTATCACATTTATAAGCTTTTAGAGAAAGGAAAAAAGAGCCCTTGTGACTTGGCCTAGAGGAAAATGGGGGCAGCGGGCAACACTGATAGTACCATTAGTAGGCCCTACTCCGATAGAGTAACATGAGGAAACTTCGCTAAAATATTGACCTTTGAACCTTTCACATAGATATAAATAGCTATTTATATATCTCTCCCAAGGGGAATCTCTTCGATCTCTCCTAAATCCAAAGAAGCTTAATCGGAGTTGTCATTCGGACTATTTTAAACTATTCCGAATAATTCTGCAGATTATTCGGAATAGTATAAAGCGGGTGTATTATTAGCGTTCTGTGGCTAATTTTCCCAAGGCCAAGCTAAAATAGTCAAACCCGTACGGTTAACATGCAGTGTGAGTCAAGAAATTTCTGTCCCATTGTTAAACTTGTAACAATTCTGGTTGCGGTTGTAAATTATAGCTCTGTAAACAATTTGTAGACCTCCTAGAACTTAATTGTTATCGACATATTAAATGCATATAAATCAAATATTAAAATTAAGTGTAAAGGGATCCTTTTAGTAGACCTATGTGATAAAGACAGTTAGAAAGTCTTACGAGAAAAGTGATCTACAACCATGCTGCAGAGTGATGTGCAGACTTGCACTGATAACCAAATCATAAATGTTAGACACGTGCTCTATGTCGCATTCCCTTTTTAGCATCCAGCTACATTTTTATGTCTTTTCATCTTTTGTCATCCTTCTTTATTTCTCCCTCTGTCTCTCTATATGTTTGTTTGTCTATGCGTCTGTCTCTACTTGTCTATGCCTCTGTCTGTCAGCCTATGTATTAGTCTCTCTCTCTCTCTCTCTCTCTCTCTTTCTCTCCACCACCAGTTCACCTTTGTAATGTAATTTAACACAACCAGTAGATATTAGATACGACCACGGTGATCTTTACTAAAAAAACAACATAAAAAACATAAAAAGAGACGGCCGCGTCACTTTACACCAACTGTGGTTGGTGAGAAGTGTGGCCCCGTCACTTTGCACCAACTGTGGTTGGTGAGAAAGGACCCGTGTCACTTTGCACCAACTGTGGTTGGTGAGAAAGGACCCGTGTCACTTTGCACCAACTGTGGTTGGTGAGAAAGGACCCGTGTCACTTTGCACCAACTGTGGTTGGTGAGAAAGGACCCGTGTCACTTTGCACCTACTCTAACTAAATGATGGGATGGCATCATTTCAATGTAAATGTATGTCTATAGTACCATTTTGGTAAGTTTTGAATTATATGTCTCGTAAAAACTGTACCAAAACTATCTGACAGCCTCCAGGCATTGTGTTATTTAGGGATATTGAGACCTAGTTCCATCATAACTTCAATCACCATCTCAATATTCAAGTAAAATATCAATTGCTACTCAGATCTTACTTCGCTAACGTCCTGGTTTTCATTTCTTTAAAATGGTTTATTGTTAAGAACCTGGTATAATTGTATTGTACAGTATTTTATTTCAGCAGCAAAATGAAACATTCTCCAACAATGCCATTAACAGGGTGACAATTTTATGGTCATATTTATTAAATTAATGGGGCTATCTTAGACATAACATAGTCACATCATACAAACATTGAAACGAATTACACAATAACAATTAACATGTACTCAGCATAAGTAATCTTAACTATATAATAACTATTTTTTTCACAATCTGTTTTGAGTGAAATTGAATTTGACAAAGTTACCAAGTTATCCCCAACTTGAATTCCTTTCAGACTGTTCAACTTTAGGGAATTATTTATTAACTCTTGTGCAATGTAATGTGACATGAAAGAAAAACAAATCAAGATCCAATTGTCATGAGCTCAAGCATTTTATTGCAAGTCAGTTATAATGCAAAGCAAATTAATTAGATTTAGAACGAACGACAACAATAAAAAGATCACAACTAATACAACAGAGTTTTAAAAAAAATTATGTATCTTGCACAATTTACTTTAAACGTAATTATTTTCAAAATCAACCAATGTTCTTGCAAGAAAGCTCATGTTAATTTTTTACTAGGTAAACTTTTCTCTTCAGCCTTTTATTCTTGATAGCAATCGTTTCCAATCTGTCAAAGGTTATCCATGCCTCCATTTTTATAGTGTCAGGTAGGCCTAGACCTCGGCTGTAGACTAGACAGGACGTTCTATTTTAAACTCTGTAGCGTAGTGTAGAGATAAATGGCCTCGAAAGTGAAACAATAAAATAATTTGGTGGACTGTATGTAGGCTTCTGGGTAAACTGCGGTTGGTGAGAAGTGTGGTCCCGTCACTTTGCACCAACTGTGGTTGGTGAGAAAGGACCCGTGTCACTTTGCAAAACAAACCCTCACTAAAACTTCACATTAAACATGCCTATCAGTACATGTATCACTATTCATCAGTTCATTGGAATAGATTTGCTAATTGTACTAAATCATGTAGTGGCTTAGAGCTCATCCGATTAACTTCAAAATTTCGTACGCCAAGTAAAAAAAAAACCCCCAACTTGACTGTAATGCTTAAAAGGTCGGTGGTTCTATGATGCTCGCGTCAAGCTAGAAACCTGACATTCGCCACCGGCCATACATGATTTCAGTCAGAAAATCCAAACACTACAAACCACACACGCATACACACTTTACCACTGCTTAAATCTAACACCGTTAGACATTTTTATAAGTTTACGTTCAATTAATTTGACTTTATAAGATCTAAGGTAACACACAGGTTTTAACTTTTCATTACAAATCACGCTGGATCTATTATCTAGTTCTTCATACAACGTTAGCTCTACTTATAGCCTCTAGTTTCCCACAGTACAATCGCACCGATCATACTCGCTTGGGTTTATTAAAAGAACGACATTCCTTGGTGTATAATGTATCGAATTACATTCAAAGACACTAGAATGTTTTAAAATGCATACTTTGTCCAAACATTTCTTTTGTTTTTCATTTCGAAGTGATTATTCGGAATAGTATTCCGAATAACAGTTCCGCGGCGGACCTGTTATTCGGAATAGTGGCGAGCGGAAGCACATAGATGTGTCTAAATATAGCTCTTTAACCCGGTCTACATACCTCGATTCGATTTTTAAAATGAGTCTTAGTAAATGAAAAAAGAAATGTTTGGACAAAGTATGCATTTTTAGCCATTTCTAATGTCTTTGAATGTAATTCGATACATCAACATTAAGGAATGCCGAGTACAATCGCACTTTGTACTGTGGCAAACTATAGGCTAGAAGTAGAGCTAATGTAGAGCTAGATCTAGCTCTAGCGTGATTTGTATTGAAAAGATAAAATCTGTGTGTGATCTTAGATCTCATAAAGTAGAATTAATTGAACATAAACGTATGAAATTGTCTAACATACGGTGTTAGATTTAATGTAGGAAAGCAGCGGTAAAGTATGTGTGTGTTTGTGTGTGTGTGTGTGTAGTGTGTAGTGTTTGGGGGTTTTGACTGAAGTCATGTTGGGTCAGCGGCGAATGTCCAGTTTCTAGCTTGACGCGAGCATCATAGAACCACACTCGCATAGCACCAATAACCTAAGCATAACAGTCGAGTTGCTTTTTTACTTGGCGTAAGAAAATTGAAGATAATCGGATGAGCTCTAAGCTACTACATGATTCTACTAGTACAAGTAGCAGATCGATTCCAGTGAACTGATGAATAGTGGTATATGTACTGATAGGCATGCTTAATGTTAAGTTTTAGTGAGGGTTTGTTCCCCGGAGTTATTCGGAATACTATTCCGGATAATCTGCAGCATTATTCGGAATATTATTCCGGATAAGCTGTAGAGTTATTCGGAATACTATTCCGAATAATGGTAGCCTTTTCATTTACTTAGACTCATTTTAAAAATCGAATCGAGGTATGCAGGCCAGGTTAAAGATATATATATATATATATATAGGTAGTGCTTCCGTAGGTACACGTGTACCCACAGAAGCGCTTGCTTCGGTGGGTACACGTGTACCCACGGAAGCATAACCATATATATATATCTATATATATATATATATATATAGACACAGCTATATGCTTCCGCTAGATCCTCGTCGAGCTCTTGCTGCAATGTGGACATCTCCACATCTGTGTGGGTCAAGGCCGGGCCCCTCTTCCACCTAGTCTCTGCCTTCCTCTTCAACACACTGACATTGCTAGTCGGCGTCATTGGTACTGGGTCTCTGCGTTGCCAAGCGAAGTGGTCCGATTGCTAGCATCGACGTCACCGCATGTTGTTGCGTCCTGTCCTCCTCCTCATGCTCCCTAGGCGAGCCTCCGATTGTTCGGTCCGCGCAGGCTGCCAGTTCCCCTGCCCATCCGGACACTCCATTCTCATAATAAGGGAACGGACCAATTGTAGCTCTGCAGATTTTGGTGCCGGTGCGGAGAGTGGTTGGACGGCTACCTGACGCTTTGCTATGGCCATTGTTGTCAAAGTTACACGGTAGCCGGACAGGAAGTGGGCTTCCTCCGCCATTACTGTCTGAGTTTTAAATTAATGGTGTAAGCTGTGCATTCTGCCGACAACGCCACGTGTGAAGAGTAGGGGTACAGACACAACACTTAAGCACTTATTATTATTATTATTATTATTATTATTATTATTATTATTATTATTATTATTATTATTATTATTATTACTATTATTTATTTCTTGGGCACTTTCCCTTAGCAAAACTCAAAGCCCTTAAAATTTACTCTTTTAAAACAACACCGCATGTGGGAAACACGAATTAAAAGCTGTGGAAACAGGTAGCTACCCCACGAGACCTCTACTAGGTTATCACCGTATTCGAACCGTAACTCCATCTCCTGTGTAACCAGTAAGGAGGAGTAAGGGCTTAAAATATTTACTTGCTGTTGTTGGCATTTTCTGAGTATACAATTACAAGAAGAGCAGAACAAAGTGGTTTCCCAAATGATCGCACATTGTTCGATTCCGATAATAAAGAAAATTTTAGCAAAAGAATAAAACAAAATGCTTTTGTTATACTTAGGGGGAAAAATACACAGTTACATTCAAAACAGAATGTGGTCTGTCGACATTATAGACCTAAAGGCTACTCTCAAGAAAAAAATGAAGCTGTGGTAAAAGAGATGAGTGTATTGAATGCACATATCTGGCATTCATGTGGATAATTTTTTTAAGAGTATCTAAACACAGATGGGCAGATGACAACAGTGTACATAATGCATCATGGTAAAACTTTCATTGAAACAATATTATTAATAATATGGTAAGTCGGGTCATGTAATACTGCCTCCAAAACTAAGGAAACACTCTTTCTCTCCTTGTCTGTCTGTCCCTCTCTAGGTTTCCCTGAGAGATCTTATACGGCGATAGGCGGCGTTGATAATAATGATAGATATTATTCCAATCCGTAAAATACACCACCTCGTCGACCAATCGAATCTCTACCTTTTTGTCGTGTGCCTCGAAGAGCAGAAAAAGAACCGCGGGACGCGAGCCATATTCCTCTGACATCTTGAATCACCATATTGGCTCACGCCTTGAAGGCATCAGATCCATCTACTTTAATTTATTAGGTAATATAATACACGGAAGAAAATTTTGTAAACATTATTATTGCTCTTTCTGTACCAGTTTAACGGCGAAACAAATAGTTGAGACATGTTTTAATGGTTTTAAATTTTTAGGCTAAAATCCAAACATTGAATTGGTCGTTTGGTTTGATTGAAATTTGGTTCGAGCAGCTTGACTTTGCCAGCTTGCTATGTTAAATAATAGGAACCTAAATAATAATAATAAAAAATTCAAACAAATGAAAACAACTTAAGCTTATTAGAACAAACCGACAGCGCTAGAAATATCCTGATAACTAGATTATTCTTTAATTTAAAATATGTACCGCGAAATTTAGATACCTTACAACAAAATGATGTGATACTTAAATATCTAGATCTAAAAATCTAGATCTAGATCTAGAGATTATATCTAAGATCCAGATGTATTGTTTATAAAGATTGAATAGATCTAGAGTAAAGTCACGTATTCCGAACACGGGCGGGCATGCTGACACAAATCCCGGTACTGAGACATGGTTTCTAATCTAGCGGGGCTGGAAGGAAGCCCACTTGACTGAGAGCAGACCCGGGGATACCAATTTGTAGCTCTTTGATTGGTGGATATTCTGAATAAAATTTTTTTTTCATATCTATAAATAGTTTTTTGTCACATGATATTATTCTGCCCTTAAAATTTTACTACTGTCTCACCATTGCGAACAAAAATTTTGCTGTCTCATGAATCCGAACATGTGTCCGGTGATCCGAACACATGCTTTGTTATTTAATTTTAAAGTACTTTTAATAAACGTTTCATACGAACAACTAAACAAGCGTTTTGTGTTGTTTTTTCATATTCTAATTGTTTTAGTGAACATATTTGGTGCAGCTGTAATTAATAAAAAAAAAAAAAAATGGCAACAATCTGATGGAAACAATGAATAACTCGCTCACTCATACTCACACACTCCTCTTCTCAAGCGTTTTCACACATGTATGCTGTAGTGTAAGCAGCTTGCAAGGAAACTATTGACTGGGACAAGACTTGTCACACACGAAATTGAAGTACTCTAGCTCTCTTCAATTTAAATTGTGTTCGGATTTCGAACAGCGATGTGCCACCAATTATCGCACATTTCACAAGCCACCTGCAACTCTGTACCACCTTTATCCTTGAAACCCTTACACTTATTTCCACCTTCCTCGTCTGACACTTCAATTCTGTCATCATCTGCTTTAGGCCTATTTCTTTCTCCACATCTTCAGTCACTGGATGTTCCACAAGAAACTCGAGGTCCCCAAAGTATTCATCACCATCTTCTCTCCTGGTATCATCGCCATCATCTCCACATTCTCTCCTTGCATCATCACCACCATTCCAACTTCTCTCCTTGCATCATCACCACCATCTCCATCTTCTCTCCTTACATCATCACCATCATCTCCGTCTTCTCTCCTTGCATCATCACCACCATCTCCACCTTCTCTCCTTGCATCATCACCATCTTCTCTCCTTGCATCATCACCACCATCTCCAACTTCTCTCCTTACATCATCACCA
>RQTK01000215.1:222346-256954 GCA_003991915.1 Elysia chlorotica | reverse complement strand
TTTTTCTTCTTCTTCTTCTTCTTCTTCTTCTTCTTCTTCTTCTTCTTCTTCTTCTTCTTCTTCTTCTTCTTCTTCTTCTTGCGTTTATGTTGGTGCCTAGCATCCAACGTTAAACTCTGTTTTTGCAAATTGCGAACGGGTCCCAAGACTAACATCCAACAAGTTTATATGGTGGCACACTGCGACAGTGCGGGGAGACGATTGCTCTGTCTCGGCCGGTCACACTATACTGACACCAACCGAGCCAGTGGGGGACAAAATCGCTAGAGCTGGGCTTGAACCACGGACCTCCTACTTTGGAAGCCGATGTTCTACCGCCCCCCCTCCCTAAGCACACCGGTACCCATAGATCTAAAAGAGCCTAGAACATTATATGTCTATCAATTTCAACCTCCCCCGGGAAAAACCCTATAGACGTAAAAGCGAGCGAGAGAGAGAGAGAGAGAGAGAGAGAGAGAGAGAGAGAGAGAGGGAGGGAGAGAGGGAGGGAGGTAGGTGAGGGGATTCGTTCTTTCTGCCTGAAGAGAAATAGCCTTCATTTGTCTCTCTATATACATGTGACTCATAGCAGAGCTGGACTGGATTTATCTGAACCTTTCATTGCACTGTGTGGACTTACCTGGTTCTCTCAAAGGACTGCCTTTTTTAGCCTTAAGTTAGGGTGGACTTATCTGGGTTTTTTTTTCATTCAACCATTTTAAAAGGTGATACTTTAAAGACAAAATAAAATGCCAGGGACAAAAATCGATAATTTACAAAATTGTGACTTGTTTGGTTTTCCACTTAGACCTCCATATATATATAGATATAATAATAATTATAAAATGAATGAAATAGTGAACTAAGAGGTCTCAGTGGAAAACCAGATAAGTCAGAATATTTATATATATATATAAACAGACAACCAGTCTGACAATCAGTCAGACAGACAGAGAGAGAGAGAGAGAGAGAGAGAGAGAGAGAGAGAGAGAGAGAGAGAGAGAGAGAGAGAGAGATAAACAGAGAGACAGACAGACCGACACTTTTTGTAAATATGGTTTTTGCTGTTTGTATATGCATGTAGCATTTTTCTAGACGTTTTTGCGTGATTACAATCATGTAATTCTGTTTGGACCTGGAGCCTGTTCCAACCTTAGTTACCTTCGATATGTATTGATTTACATAATTGTGTAGACCGAATAAAGCTTAATTTCCATCAAATACAATTCAATTCAATTCAAACCCATCCAGGTTTTTAAATGGACAAGCTAGACACCTGTGTCAGGATGGATTGTACCAAAGATGACCTTGACCTAGTTACGGGAGAAATCCAGGACCATGTTCCAGAGAGCCCGATCACCTTTGCCTCCATGGGGCTCCCCGCCAACTCCGCTCTGCAAGACACTGCCGTTGGAAAGGTACGTTGGGGGCAGTGGCATGATTGCCTCCCTTAGGTACATGGGCACCCTACTTTTACACAGATACTGTAGCCATGTAGGACTACAGTTTTGCGAATGATGTAAAGAATAAACAATTCCGCCCTAGTATTCAGACGTTAAACTAACTCAACTCTAACGAACTCTGCCCATTTAAGATATAGACATAGGGACGGTACGCTGGTAAGAGGTAGCATTGCTTCCTTATAGTGCCTGTTTTAGGTTGCAAAGGGCCCAGGGTCGAACTTAAGTGAGGGACACCACACTCCCTGGACCCAGCTTAAATGATGGGCCCAACTTAAGTTAGGGACCCCACGTCATCCGTTATCGGTGTATGTAAATCCTGTAATAACTCTAGTCGGCTATCTCTGATTTACATGAATCGGCTTAAGTGGTAGAGCGTTGGTTTTCAGAACGGAAAGTCCGCAGTTCGAATCCCTGTAACTGATTGGGTCAGTGTCAGTATTATGTGACAGGAGTCATGGTATCCCTATCCTGTCACGTGTAGCACCACATAAAATTGTAGGACGTCAGTCTAGGGACATGACCACGATATAGCCTATATAGTGCTCACATTGAACGTAAAACCCAACTCACCTCAACTCAGTAGGGCGTTGGTTCTCCAGACGGTATATCAGCGGTTCGAAACTTACGATCGTAACCTTCTAGTTTTGTCGGTGTTAGTATATTGACCAACTGAGGCAGGAGTTCTGGTATCTACGCACTGTCTCTGTGTGGCAGCACGTAAAATTGTCAGACCTTAGTTTTGTGACCCGTCCACAGACATGCTGTTTACTTTAAAAATTGAGAACTTCCTCTCTTCCTCACTCACACACTCAACACTATTATATAATGACTTAAAATCAAAAACTAAGCAAAAAACAAAACAAACCCACAGTAAAAGGACTATATTTCTATTAGTACTATACAATCTTACTATTAGTCCAAATGGCTAGAAGTAATTATGCAAACCTGTATAAAATTATTATTACCAATATTCTCTTATCTAATTATAAATGAAGTTCATCCCTCGTGTTAGAATCATCGCATTCCCCCATATTGACTAATATAATACAAATGTGTGATTCATTCATTTTTTTAGATTAATTTATCAGTCCTTTAAAGTTTTTATCATGTTTTTGGATAACGGCACAGCAGGTTTTCTGTCGTACTATTCTGTGATTAGTTGATACATTATCTGAACATGATAACTTATCTAAACCCGGCACTTTTGGTTTGTTTTATCTGTAATTATCGAACATGATTTTTTTATTCTCTATTTAATCTTTAACTAGATTTAGCTAGTTCGAAAAAAATACAAAACGTAGTATGAAATATTTTAGTCATGAAAAGTTGACATGAGTTCAGTTGAGTTGGATGAACGTGCAACGTCAGCAATATATAGGCTATAATGTGGACGGACCCCAAGACTGACGTCTGACAATTATATGTGCTGCCACACACGAGACACGGCGAGGATACCATGACTCCTCTCTCAGCCGGTCACAGCGAATTGACACCGACCCAACCAGTAGGGGGAGAAATCGCCAGGGCTCGAACTACGGACCCCCTGCGTTGGAAGCCGATGTTCTACCCCAGGACTGCGCCCCCTCCCCTCAATTTGACAAAAATTATGCTCTGTTTAGAACTAAGGAAACAGTTTAATTTTGATACCCTTAGCTAGTTATTGGTTTAAAAACAAAAGTACAGAGCTTATGCATGGGACCCAGGGGATCCTCTTTAAGTACAGACCAAGTCACTAGCTTGACACAAGTGGTCACGTTTTCACGTAACGAGGGGAACAGTGGTCTATCTCTTTTAAATCATTACTATATTTAGAACAGAATGATACTCGGAGATTCTTTTATCGCTCAACAAACTCAACCTGCACAGCAATAATTTTAAAGTAACCTAATTTTCTCGAAATATCCAATGATGTAGTTCCTTTTGGCTATAAATGCTAATGTTTGTTTTGGTAGCCTTGGTTCCAGGATTTCTTTTGTTTACCAGCCAACTGTACCAATACTGATCCCAAACAGTAGGCATGGATAAGGATTCGAACCCAGTACCCTATGGTTAGATACCGACTTAACTGCGCTCATACGTCATTCCACGTAGTGGAGAGAGTAACAAAATAATTGTGAAGGGCAGTAAATAATTATGTTCTGCCATTAAGGAATATACCGACAGTCGGAAAATGTAAGCGAGTATCCTCAAAAGAACATTGTTACTTGCAAAAACCCTGCAGTTCTCCTAAGCTGATTGGATTAGAAAAAAAAAAAAAAGATTATTTTTGCATAAGAACACTGGGTTGTTTCACATGAACATGCCGACATTAGCAGCGAATTCAGATATATAATTATCTCCTGACATGTGTGCGTGTGTGTGAGGCGTAGTGATGGAGGATGGGGATGGGAATAAAAAATGAGGGGGGTGGGGAGTACGGGGTGGTGTTTAGAACTTTGTACCGTGTACGCGTGGTAGAGCCTTGGTTTCCCAATATAGTGGTCGCGGGTTCAAAATCCATGATCAACCAAAACTTTAAAAGATTAATAAACTTATATAAAAATGTATATTATTAAAAAAAAAAAAGAAAAAATGTCATCCCCCACCCACCATCTATTCCAAACAGATTAACAACACAACAACAACAACAACAACAACAACAACAACAACAACAACAACAACAACAACAACAACAACAACAACAACAACAACAACAACAACAACAACAACAACAACAACAACAACAACAACAATATCTGCAACAACAACATTAACAACAACTACATCAACACTAGCAACAACAACAACAATAACAGCAACAACAAAACAACAAAAACAGCAACGACAACGACGACAGAAAGGTACAACAAACACGCAAGCATTGAAAAAAAACAAACAATACATATCAAACGACGGAAATTAGAAGAAGAAAAAAAAAGCTTTCAGACCCCAATATGGTATCTTACTTCCCACTGATTCCCTATACATATATATTTTATCCTCCCCACGCCCATAATAAGATAAGATAAGATATTACTTTATTAGTCCACGTAGGAGATTTTGCTTTGTTACAGAACAACACAGATGCATTTACAGTGTATTCGCAGATAACAAAAGTGTACACGCATTCGCGCTTAATCACACACACACACACACACTAAACACAAATTCATCATTGAGAAAAATAAAAACAATATAATGATAATAATCACAATTAGAAGAAATATAAATAAATATATGTAATAGTTTATAATATATAAAGATGAGTAATAATACATTTTTAACACGTACCACCCTCCACCACGACACCCCCTTCCCCCAATCCTCTCCCAGATCCGCCCGCTGAGCGATACGACTCTCCAGGAGCGCGTCTACATGGTCCTGATGCTGCTCTCCATCCTGGCTGCCGCCGGCATCAGCATCTACCGCGTGGCCACAGTGGACCAGGACAACCCGGACTTCACGTTCGGACTGGTCATCTTGTTACAGGCTGGTCAGTGTTGGAGTTAAGGATGAAGAGATTGATTGGTAGTAGTAGTAGTAGTAGTAGTAGTAGTAGTAGTAGTAGTAGTAGTAGTAGTAGTAGTAGTAGTAGTAGTAGTAGTAGTAGTAGTAGTAGTAGTAGTAGTAGTAGTAGTAGTAGTAGTAGTAGCAGCAGCAGTAGTAGTAGTAGTAGTAGTAGTAGTAGCAGCAGCAGCAGCACTAGTAGTTGCAGTTGTAGTTATAGTAGTAGTTGTAGTTGTAGTTGTAGTATATTATAAAATAGAATTTAGAAGAGGCAGACCACTGGATTAATTATAAATAGTTCTGGAATTTTTAGATATTTTTCCACAGTGGTAGAAGTAGGCTTTTTAGACAGATATGCCTTCTCAAAAGACAAGGTACCTCTAGACACTTTGGGGGAACTGAATTCAAGATTGATAAATGCACTATTATGTAATTTCATAACAAGGACACTCATATTGTAAGTTTCTTATCGGCAATTTGAATAGCCGTGCCTGTAGTTGTTGATCTTGTGTACATCATAATTAACATAATCCCTAATGAGGATTTAGATCAACCTTTTAATTTTTCTCTTTTCTTCCCTTATTTTGAGATCTACTTTCATACGGGAGCAGGTTAGAAGCCCATTTTATGTTTTAATCTTATTTTGAGTTCAAAATTCCCTTTTACTTACTCTCATTCATTTAGTAATCAATTAGATGAGCATTTAATGGCGAATTATATTTATATCTAGATCAATACATTAAAAAAATCTGTATCGGATATTCCGTTTTTTATTAATGTAGCCATAAAATTTTTTCTCATATTTCGAATATAACTGTTACTCTTTTTTTTTCATATGTACCTTATATTTTTAAGTTTTCGTAGATGTACTTCTTTATCATTTTTGTGTGTCTGCATTGTTTTTGTACACAGCGTTCTGCTCCATTTATCTCGTTGACGGAATCTTGAGAGAGCGACCTTCGGAGATGATTATTTTGTCCCTTGCCACGATGATTATCGTCTTCTATCTTGTGCTGAACTACATCGAAGGCACGCAGAATCCAGAAAAGTTGGTGAGAATAACCTGGTAGAAAAATGTGTGTCTGAGACACAACGATGAACTAGTTATGTAAACCTATTATCTATATCTAAGTCAACTCCGTGCTGAAACCCCTAAATCATTTTTTAAAGATGGAACTGGGTAAAATTATGTCCATGACTCTGTTCTGAGATTCAAAGAATAACTGGTTATATATATGCCTATTTCTAGCCCCTTTCTTCTGCAACACTAATGTGACCTGGTTATAATGACATGCCTAAAAGCAACTTAACTCAATTTTGAGACTCTAAGGTGAACACATTATTATGCCTATCACATACTTAACTCAGTTCTGAGGTAAGCTATTTATGCTTATAACAAACTACAATCTCTGAGACACATAAATAAACTAGTTATGTGCGCCTAGAACTAGCTTAACTCCTTTCTGTTGTATATGCCAATAACCAACTTAACCAAGGTAAACTGGTTATAATTATATGCTTATACTTAGGACTAATTCTGTACTGACACATTAAGTTTAACTGGTTATATATGCTTATAACTAACTAAGCTCAAGTCTGAGATACAGAGGTGAAATTGTTATATATGCCTGTCAATCAGCCAGAGTTCCTTCTCTTTCCAGAAGTTGGATGCCATGATCTTCCATCTTTCTCGTTCTAGCACAATCTCGCAACACCCATACACAAAATAAATGTCGACCAAATATAACATTTGCTTAGTCGTAGTCTTGTTTGAAGTGATACATTTGAACTCGTAAGGATTTGCTTTAGTTTTGCCGGTAGTTAACTTTAATCGATTCTGAGATACTAATTTATTAGCTGGTTATATATGCCCATTATCCAACTCAACTCTGTTCTAAAACTCTTGGACTACTTTTTAAGATAAACTAGGTATATTTATGCCAATGACTAACTTAATAATCTCTGAGATGCAATGGTTATATCTGCCTATAGCATAACTAATTGAACTCAATTCTAAGACACTAAAGTGAATTGGTTATATTAATTTTGTATATATAACTAACTTTACTTAATTATGAGACACTAAAAACATTGGTTATATAATTAAGTGCATATCTTGCTTAACTCCATTGTGAGGTACTAAGGTAAACTTGTTAAATATCCATTTAACTAACTGAACTCTATTCTGAGACACCTAGGTAAACTGGATATATAACTGGACTGTTATTTAACTTCTTAACACGATTTTGAAACACTAAGGGTAAGTTTGAATTCCTACAACTTACCCAACTCCTTTCTGTGCCCCACTGATCATCCTCTTGTTTGAATTAAATAATTATGAATACACGTCTATAATTTATTAAAAGAAACTAACTCCCCCCCCCCTCCCCACTCCCAAACACCGACCAGGCGAGGATGGTCGTGGCGTGCTGCCTGGCACCTTTCCTGGTGAGCATGGGGGTCTACATCGCCTGGGACTACCACGTGAGCAAGAAGATCATCTTCCGCACGGTTGGCGCAGATGCCACCTGGCAAGGGATGCTCACTCGTCTGCTCGCCTTCCAGGACGTGCTCAAGTTCGACTTGCAGCTCGGGGTAAGCAAATTAGCAATTATTGTGAAGCGCAGTATTGCATGATAGGACTAGAAGACGGAAAGGAAATTCCCTCAGGGAACAAGTAAACTAAACTAGTTGAACATGAGACACTCACCGGCCCCTGACACAGTGGTGGATTCTGGGAAACCCACCTTCACAAACACAGTCTGGCACTTGGCGGTCGACGACCTGATGCCAGGATTAACAGTCAACGGTCAGCGCCTGATTGCACTTCACATGAACATGCGAGGATGGAGTCCGGCTTCTGAATCATGCATGATCGATGTTTACCCGCATCTCTGAATTTTTTTTACCTAGCAAATTATTCACAAAATATATTTTTTGTTTTTATCGTGAGCTTCTTTTAGTTTTATTACTATCTGAAGCTAATTATACTTCTTTAGTCTCTACAGGTTTATAAAGGCATTTTTGAGAAATGATGTGTTTAAAGTTTTGAAATCCAGAGCCTGAAAAAATTCGCCCCACCCATCACAGCCCAGCGCAACCCAAATTTTACCGCAGTGTTGCAAACCACAGGTTGTCAGGCCGGCATAAAAAGCTTTTACTGACAGACAACATCCGAAATAAAAAGAAACAAACAATAAAAATAGAATGTTGCATATCGTCTGTGACTGGCTGTGGTTGATGTGGAATTTGGTATACTTTGCCACTTACCTTCTTTTTCACCATGGGCTCAGTTTATCGCAAGATCTCTAATGTTTGTAGCTAGCACTGAAAAGCGGGATAAGGCAGCTCAGACGGTGGAATCAAAACCCCCTCCCCCGGCAGCCTTATTTTCAAATAATTAGGTTCGTGACAGTAGAGTATAATTTGATCTGCCCTGACGGCAACACTGGTATTCTAAGCTCTATTGCCTTCCTCGACATCACTTTATCTTTCAGGCTGCCCAAATATATATGTCTGTGTCTGTGTCTCATTTCTTTCATCTATCTGTCCTTGCCTTTCATAATTATTGTTTATTTCACCTAATTATTCACACTCACTCTGTCTCTCATAACTTCATAGTTGTCTTTCATTTTGTTTTTTCTTTCTTTTTTTCTTCAAAAGGTACCATTTTTATTCTTATTCTAATTTTTTCCTGTTTTCTCTGTTTTCTTCACATTTTGCTATTATTTCATTCTATCTTTTCCACAGAGTTCCGCATCACCCTGATTCGTATTTTCACTTTCTTTTTTCTTTCTTTCGTTCTAACATTTTTTCTGTCTTTGTTCACAGGGTACCATGGTCATCTTGATTCTGGTCTCTGGTCTGTCCATCAGTACCAGGGACATCGTCGTTCTGGCGGTCGGCGGACCTGTCACTGTGGCCTGGTTTCTCTTGGGTCTATACGCGGTAAGCATGGTCTTGAGGTAACTTTGCTTTGCTAATGATGGTTGGTTGGTTGGTTGGTTGGGTTTTAACGTCCAACATCAGCAACTTATAGGCTATATCGTGGACGGGCCCCAAGACGGACGTCAGACAATTTTATGTGCTGCCACACACGAGACAGGGTGGGGATACCATGACTCCTATCTCAGCCGGTCACATTATACTGACACCGACCCAACCAGGAGGGATTGCAACAGCCAGGATTCGAACTCGGGACCTTTTGCGTCGGAAGCCGATGTTCTACCCCTGGGCCACCGCGCCCTTCTTGCTAATGATGAGTTGAGTTGAGTTGACTTTAACGTCCAATATAAGAATTATATAGGCTTTATGGTGGACGGATCTTAAGACTGACGTCTCACAGTTTTAACTTTTATGTGCTGACACACAAGAGACAGGGCGGTGATGCCATGACTCCTTTCTCAGCCGATCACATTAAACTGAGCTTTGCCAATGATAGTACATGTGTAACTGGATATAATTGAAGTATGCAGAAAGTTTAAGCTTCAAAAAACCTCTTTGTTCAGTTGATAAAGTACATGTAACTTGCTGGTTAAATACGACCATTTTTTACTATGCATAGTTAAAACAATTTTGGCCATGTCATGCGTAGACATAATTTAGAACATATCATTACATCTGGAGAAATGAATGGAAAGAGAACGAGAGGCAAGCAGAGAGAAAAGATCTGGGATTGAGTGAGTTTGTTTTTAACACCATGTCAGCACGGCAACGGCTATCTTGTGTTAAATATAAAATTATCTTTTAAGTTAATACATTATATTTGTAGCAACGGCAGCTCCATTATCTCTCTGAGTGGTAAAAGCATAAAAATTGTACATAAAAAGGTTGGTTAACAATAAAATGATATATATATAGTGATGAAGTAAGAGGAAGCGAAGGGATCGACTCGATTTTGAAATGCAAGACATCTGGAGGGACATGGTTCACAACGCCATTGGTACTCCAATTGGCACTCCATTATTTGAACATTATGCTTTGGTTTTAGGAATATGATTTGTATATTATGTTAAGACTTTCAAGAATTGTCCTAAAATTATGGTTAATTGTTCATCTCTATGATCAAACAAAAGTTACTAATGAACAACGTTTTCCATGTCACAGATGCCTGCCGAGTCCAAGCCCTGGGCATTACTCTTCGTGTTACTGAGTCCGTGTGAACCTGCCTACATTGCATACAGATTTTACAGGGTAAAACTATGAATAAAAAGTATAATTCAACTAAAATATCTTGCCTATAGACTTTTAAAATGAAAAAGCTAAAGATTTATACTATAGTTGAATCAATCTGTGTCTATGTTGCCTGCAGATTCTTAAATAAGGAGTAATTGAACCAACATATATCGCTCTTAGACCTTAATGGCATTAAGCTTTAGATTTAATACTACAAAAACTGAGCCAATCTGTTTCTATATCGGATACAGATTCTACAGTGTAGGCCTACATTCACAGAGAGTAAAATAGTGAGAGATATCGCGGGGAGGGTTAATATGTGGGTTAAGATGAATAAAGCGGTAACTTCCTTCTTTAAAGCATAAGTAAAATGTTATCTGCTATCTCATTTTTAGAATAGTCTATAAATCTGTTATATTTCAGAAAATTATTCATTATTCATTGAACATTATATAACAGATGTTATGATATTCATGATTTTATGTGTGTTATAAGATTTATCAAACTACTTTATTTAAAACATTTCATTGTATTCACTTTGAAATTCTCTCATTTTTATGATCAGTCTTAATTTAACTTAATTAAATTTGTGTGTCTGCGAGTGTGTATGCGTGACAGTGTGTTTTTACATACTGTGGGTATGTACTCCATTCATAAAATTATATGTGTAATTTTATGCACACATATTATGAGACAACGAAGATTATTACGTGTTATTTTTAATTTTCTGTTGCCACCACGCTTCTAAATGTTTCCCCTCAGCTTGACACTTACATCAACGACAAGAGCGGTCTAGCGAGCGCTGTTATTATCTGCGGGGTGGCTGCACTTATAGTCAGGGTTCTAGTCATGATCCTGTTTGCCATCGTCTACAACTCATTTGGGAAAGGCCTTAAAGAACAAGGTGAGAATCATGAAAATATTTTTTTATAAAATTTGGACGCAAATAGACCCAGGGCCCGTATGCAAATCTACATTAGCTTAGTAAGTTTCATCGTAAGATGCTCTCAGCGTACTAAGTTTGATGCAACCAGTACCTTGATTTACTAAGTTCCTCTCAATGGCTAAGTTAGAAAAACCCTGTCCTACAGCCGTTAAGACAATAACATAGACAATCAATGCATTGCTTTTTCTTTATGCTCAGCGCACCATAGAAGCAACAAGCGCGCCAATTTGGTCGCTATCTTGAAAACTCTTGACTCATTCAATTTTAAAAAATACATTTAATTAAACAATAAAGAGATAAGTTTACATACAACAAGCTTTTTTTAGTAATTTATAGTCTCTCTTAAACGTATTCGACGCAAAAGACATTACAGAATGGTTTTCTTTTGACAATTTTAATTGAATAAATTCACGTCTTCTACTGCTGCAAACTTGAGGCTAGATCTAGATCTAAACTTGCATGCCATCCATTTAAGCGCAGCAGTTACGATTTCCACTTAGCAAAGTTAAGTTGAAAAATGATCTAGAGAGTTGTTTACGGGCCCAGACGTAAAAATCAGCAACAACAAAAAAAACGCGAGGAGCTGAGCACAGTTAGATGTAAAACGTTATTTCCATTTTACAATTTAGATAATAGTTTTTATTTTGAAGTAAAATTGATCGTTTGAAATGTAGAACTTGATACACTTGCGCTGTCTCTGTGTAGCACCAAGTAAATATTAATCGTATGTTTATCTTGGTACCCTTCCCCTAGTAACCCTTGTTGCTGACAATGTGCTTGGTAAATAGAAAAACAGATTAAAAAAAACCAAACAGAATGTTACTGAATTTTCTCTTAGATTTGTGGCATATTCTTTTTTTAGCAGTTTTTTTATCGTTTTAAAATGAGACCTCAGTACTGACATCATAATCACAGTCTTTACCAATTTGTTATCTTTAGCCTTGTTATAATCAGGCTCCCTCAAGGATATTTAGATCTCAAAGGAAAGCTTTGATTTTAAACACTTTCAGTAGGTACCTTATGGCGTTCCACAGTTCAATTGGTTCAATCACAAACAACTGGATAAATATCCATATAGCTTTAAAGTTTTGATCAATTTAAAAGATCTGAAACCCACTACAGCCAAATCAACAACAACAACAACAGCAAAGAAAAAAAAAAACGAATACTAATTTACTTTCAATGAAAAAATAATTATGTTAAAACAAGGAGGTAAAGTGCAACACCTTAAGTTTCAAATTGATTTTTCTCTGGGTAAATAAGTTGACTAAAACAATCGCTATAAATATTTTTCTTGATGCCTACCAGATAACTTTTTACATTGAATCTGAATACTCATGCTTTTTGTCTTCCTCACTTTAATTATCATTAAAAAGATCTGCACAGCATTTATTGATATCAACATTTTCTTTTATTATGTCGTTTTTTTCCTGTAAAATCAACTATACTATCTCCCTTTCCTGTTAACTTTCATTTATTTTAGTACTGTACAAGCCATAGTGTTCTTGTTTTAAAAATGCTAATTAAAGTGTCTTTTTTTTTATTTTTTTCAGTGAAGTCAATGAAAACATAAACTATGGCGTCAGACTTTTGTTGTAAGAAAATCAACCCACTGCATATTTTCAAGAAAAAGCACTTCAAACTTCCATGGTATTTTTCCGCGCCAGTCGTGTTTGCTGGCATAAAAGATTGTTTTATACCTATGGTATAAAGAATGCTTTAATTATTTTATACATACATGTACAAATACATGGTTGAATACATATAAAACATTACTTACATCACCATTTCATTGTTTCACTACAACTGCCAACATCACATTGGTTAGTACTAGTGTTATCTTCGATTCCAAAATACATTTTTTAGTAATATTATCATCAATGCCATTACTGCCGGCACTTTAAATTGCCGTTTTTTTTATCTTGGAACCCGTACACAACACAGCATGGTACTGACGTTGAATGTAAATAATGCAACTCAACTCAACCAACACTGTAGTCATTACCATTATTATCATTATCATAATTACACCTTCAAAATAACCTTGACCGCTTTCAAATTTACAATCGTCAATGTCATCATCATCATCATCATCATCATCATCATCATCATCATCATCATCATCATCATCATCATCATCATCATCATCATCATCATCAACAACAACAACAACTACAATTGCATCATAGTCATCACCAGTATTATCTTTATTGTTTTTATCATCGTCCTCAACCTCTTAACTGTTATCACCACAGATGTGTTTCAACATCATTATCATTATTACCATTCCCGTTGTTGTAGGTATAAACTTTGATACCAAAATTATTATTGTCAATAACAGTATTAGCGTTTAAAACTATCAGTCGTAATCTGCAGTAGCCACCACATTTATAGCCTTGCCTTCGTTTTTTTGTTGCTGTTTTTGTTGGTGGGGGGGGGGGCGGGTGCAAGTGATAGAGCGTAAGTCTTCCACTCAAGAGGTTTTCTGTTCAAAAGCCTCGATAGGACAACTATTCATTTGTCCAACTACGTCCACTTGTTGGGTTGATGTCGATATAATGTGACTGGGTGAGACAGGAGTCCCGGTATCCCGGCACTGTCCCTGTGCGATAGCAAGTAAAATTATCAGACGTCAGTATTGGGACACGTCCACGTGATAGCCTTGCTGCTAATTTTGAAAACTAAGATGCCAACTTCACCATTCTTTTTGATTTTGATGAGTTCATAATGCGGAAGATAATTATTGACAGGCACTATTTTCTTCCCTCTCAGGGTGGTGCCATAAACTAAAATAACTTTCCGATATTACATTTTCTTGTAACGTCTTTGACTCTGAATGTATTGCCTGTTTATCATGATTGTTTACTTGTTTCCATGTAAATAGATAAATATTGTGTTAGCAGTGTTCTCTGTGCATTGGTTGCAACTATTACATTCGAAAACAAACCATTTATTACTTGGCTCTAATTACAATTAATTATGTAAAGCCACAATGAAATGTATAAATATTAATTATTCTTACATTTACCTTGTTTTGTTACTTATTTCACTTGCATACTTGCTTTACCCTCTACTGTGTCTCTTTTTTTAGTGTTTATTATAATTAAAAACTTGCTGTAGAGATTTACCCCCCTCCAACCCACCCCTTTTTTCTTTCTGTATTTTTACAGAACAAAAAGGATAGTTGTTTGTTACATTTAATAATGGAGTTTTCAAGTTTTTTTTGGTCCTGTACTTTTTGATGGTTTAAACAGGATATTTCCTTTTGACTTCTGTAGATTTCTCTTTTTTTTTCTCTCTCTACGACTCGTGACCTGCTGAGACAGGAGTCATGGTATCCCCGCCCTGTCTCTTGTGCTGCAGCACATAGATATTGTCAGACGTCAGTCTTGGGCCCCGTCCAAAATATAGCAAATATAGGGATTATGTTGGACGTTAAACAAACTCAACTACAACTGACTCTCTCTCTCACTCTCTCTCTCTCTCTCTCTCTCTCTCTCTCTCTCTCTTTCTTAATTTCTGAAAGATCGAGCCAAAGTTGCCACAGTGCCATTTTTTCTACGTTTATACACTGTACATAATAATGAATACATAAAAAAACAACAACTTTCCTATCCTCTTTGGAATTTTGGGGCTTTTGCCTCATAATTATAGTCAGACAAAAACATACTGAATGTTACATTAATTTGTATACATGCCCAGATATATATGATATTACTCTTAATCACTTTATACACCTCCACCAACCACACACACACACTATTTTTAATGTGCAAAATGAAATTTTGATTTGTAGATATAGAAGTGGTAAGCGTATAACATAATAATATAAACAAACTTATGAAAACGTATGTGCACAGAAATTCGCTACGATAAGTCTGAAGCGATTTATATCACAGGTATTTATTCAATGTGTGAACATTTCCGATTATACATACTTAAAAAGTGTATATAGTCTGAAAAGAAGCCACTTAAGCAAACTTAAAAAAAAGGAAAAGGTGTAAAAAAGAAGAAGAAAAAGAGAAAGAGGAGATGAGGAGGAGGAGGAGAAGGAGGGGATGATGCGGATGAGGATGAGGAGGAGGAGGAAGAGCAGAGAAAGCAGAAGAAGATCAACAGCAAGAACAAGAACAGCAACAAACAACAAACAAAAATCAACAAATGATTATCACATCCTATTCTGAGTTATTACTTAAAAATGCTCTGTTTTGAAACATAATAGAATCTCTCTTAAATTTGAAGATTTTATACTAATGCAAATACCTTGAAATATTCGTTATCGCTACACGATCAACTGAATAATGGTCATGCTACATCTGAGATGGTACACATCTATCGATATATAAAAAAATGACCTTATCTTTGTATGAGCTCAACACCGTCTTTGCTACTCCAACCAACTAACAGCTTTATGTGTGCTTTAGTTATGTTCTAAACCCGATTACGTATTTTTGCTATGGTATTATGCGGTAATTATAGTAATTATTTTTGAATTTTTGAGTCTGATAAATGCAGGAAATTTTGAGAAATCACAAGGCTATGACTATGAGAGGATGTATGCTTCTTGGAACATTCTGCTTTATACTATTTTATGTGTGTGTGTGTGTGTATGTGTGAAACGTGTCACTGAATCTATCGTCTCTGGTCAGTCTGAGAAAGGGTTTACCTATTTTCCAGCTGCTTCTGTCACACAATCTTAACAAATTATGTAGACAAACAAATACCTTATACAATAAAAACACACCATTGTTACGTTTAAAAAAAACTTTAATAAAGATTGATTAAAAAAAAACTCAACAATAACAAATTGAACAACGACAACAACATTCACAACAATAACAACAACAACAGTTACAACAACAGTAACAACCAAACACACAAGTAAAGCTCGAATCAAACTATTTTAAAAGCTGCAGAAAGCTTGAACCCATTGAATGAGAAGCTTAATGGCTTACCCGAACATCGATGGCTTAGCAATCGATTCCAGCATAATTATTTAATGTTTACAAGTTAAATTATCAGTTACATTTACAACACACTCGTACAATTTCAAAAACTATATTAGCCTATAATTTTATGATATACACATTTACGAATATCTTATCAAATTATTTATCATATATAATTCCATGCAATAGAAATAAATAGTATGTTTTTACAGTCTACACAAAGTATAAATTTGACCAATTTTGAATGACAATGGCGATGTTATCTACGTCTTGACCTTTATAATTACGGTCATTGTGGGTACTGTCATAATAGTTATTTATTACTGTGAGGTTTGTTTTATAGCATAGCATGAATAACATTAATAGTAGGCTACTGGGTATGTGTTTAACCTTTAATGGAAACTATAAGCTGGACTAACTTTTAATAGCTACAGCAATTATATTATTATATTATTATAGTTCATGTCCTGAATAAAAATTAATAATATGATCAGTGTGGGTACGGTCACAATAATTATAACTGTTCAGTTGGTTTTTACTTTAGTCTCAGTCCTTCCTTGAGTTCAATGCCCGAGGACCGATCTATAAGGCGAGCTTTTTGTCCGCTGCTTTCGGCTACCCGAACGATCCTCCTCTTCCCCTTCAGCACAGAGCGAATTCCCCATACCTCTTCCAAGGGGACTAAGATCACGATGAGCGTAGCAGTCACAAAGCACACAATGTGCAACGTCATCACCAAGTGGCGCAAATCGGATGACGTCATTTGGCCGAGGTTGAAGAGACATCCGGGTATGGCGAAGACAAAAATGACCAGCAGGATTGTAGAGCCAATATATGCAGTAAAAATTGATGGTCTGTTTGTGGAAATAAACGAAAGAAAACAATTTTTGTTGTTGTTGTAAAACACAATTTGCTATCTCAGTTATATGATGATCTTTCTCATTTCTATAATACCAAAGATTTTGAGAACTGTATACATGCAATATGACATTTGTAAAACTAAGATTATGAGTTAAGTTTAAATAGTTTTAAAATATGTATATATTCATTTAATCAACGAATGCTTAGATGCCAATCGATTAGCCTAACCCTAATAATCTGAACCGCTCAAATTAATATTAACTTCAGTACAAATAATAAGTAAAAACAAACAAAGCAGTCCTGGCGATTTCGCTCCCTACTGGTTGGGTCGGTGTCAGTTTAATGTGATCGGCTTAGACAGGAGTCATGGTATCCCCGCCCTGTCTTGTGTGTGGCAGAACATAAAGTTGTCAGACGTTAGTCTTGGGACCCGTCCACACTTCAGCCTACATAGTGCTTACCAACTCAACTACTCAACTACTACGCGCATAGACTCTGTGTATGAGGTATGATCACAAAAATCCATTCAAGGCCACCCCAACCTCTCACCTGTTGTGTCTTTGAAGCTCCTGATAGGTAGGCCGTCTTACACTTGGGTTCGGAAATTGAGAAATGCGCATGTCTTGTTGCCATGGAGACAAAGGATTGTCAATGTCTCGTAATTTCTGCCATTCCCTCTGCGCACCTGCAGCTGATCTGTTTATAAATAGATACATAACTTTACTAATGTATTATGGACTAAACTCATCCGTAGGAGACAAAAGCACGCCCCCCCTCTTCTTTTCCAAGAAAAAAAGCTCTAAAATAAAGTCCAAGCATACACACATTCTTAAGGAAAGACCAAAGTGGAAGGTGTTCCAATTTAAAAGCTACCGCCTTAATTGTCCTGAACCACGCGCAAAATACCCCCGTAAAACATCTCACTCGTTCACATTCTCTGATTGCATGGTTCCCTCTCTGGCCAAAACGTTTTCATCACAGCTACCGTAAAAGCGGCACCTCCCTTCTTTAAACCTTAGTAAAAGTGCTATCTGAAAAAATCGTTTAACCACCTTAATTTCAATAAAGAAGTAGAGAAAGCGCGCGTCACGCTAGCAACCTGTATTAAAAGCACTGTGATCTCTCTTTGTGAAACTTCTCACTAGATCTGTAGTCTCTGGTCTTACTCAATCTCTAGTGCCCTATTCAAATTTTACACTACAAAACCTACGAAGCGACTCACCGAATCGTATGTGTAGCCAGAGACACACCCAATGTGACACACAGCGAGACAACCAGGCCCACCCCTGCTCCCGCCACGGCGGCGATATCATTGGTCGGATTGGCCTGAAACTCCCAGAGGCCACCCTCTAGTGTGGCAGCCCACGCCAAATGGACTCCAACACCACACACCATGCCAGAAATACTGCCTGCAGATACAGGAAGATACAAATGCAATGTACCTT
Organism: Elysia chlorotica; assembly: GCA_003991915.1. Taxonomy (NCBI): domain Eukaryota; kingdom Metazoa; phylum Mollusca; class Gastropoda; family Plakobranchidae; genus Elysia; species Elysia chlorotica. The sequence goes on along the minus strand of RQTK01000215.1, from coordinate 238,650 downwards.
TAAGATGCACATATAATGGCTGTAGATACACGAAGATATAGAAAAGTTTAACAGCACGCAAGGCCAGATATTGTGTCTGCAGTTTCATGAAGGTACACTTAAAGTTAAATCTCACACAGGAAAGGCCAAAAATTAACGAGTTGTCTTTTAAATCAGAAGGAAAAATGCCACATTGTGGATCGCTTTAAAAATATCAAAACATGATTAAGATGAACATAGATTAAAAAAATGTATATCTTGCCACTTCGCCTCGTGCTGCGAGAGAAAAAAAACAGATGGAAATGTCAAGTGCATACTTGCTGACCGATGCTGTTTAGCATTCGGCATCCAAAAACAGAAGGTCCTGAGTTCAAACCCCGATCGAAGTTGCCTTTTGTTTGCGACTTTTTGGTATTGTGTTAGTATTAACTATTATGTGACTTTCAGATAAGACAGTCCTGATATTCGCGCGCTTTGTTTTGAGACCTGTAACGTGAGTAAAACAAAACAACAACAACAACAACAAACACCACAAAAAAACAACAAACAAACAAACTTATGGAGGGCTAACTGGTGCAAGGGGTGTAGCATTGGTATATCAATCGGGAAGTCCCCGATTCAAAACCCACAATTGGTTTACCTATCCCATTCCTTGCTCTACTAGTCTGGTCAGTGTTAGTATACCTGTAATGTGATAGGTTTAGACAGGAGTCATGGTCTCCCCTCACTGTATTTGTGTGCAGCAGCACGTAAAGTTGTCAAACATAAGTCTCGGGATCCGTCCACATCATAGCTTACATAGTGCTGACGTTGGACGTAAAGCAATCCCTTCGACTCAACTCAACTCACCCCCCCAAAAAAAAAAAAAAAAAAACCAACAACAACAACAACCAACAAACTTACCTGCTATGAGACCTTGAGCAGTGGCCTTGACCCACGCCAGAGAGAAAACAATGCCAGGCACCGCTGGCAAAGCGAGCAGCGATCCGAGTGTGAAGATCCAGTTGATCGTTAGGTCCGAGGTGACCACTAATATACCTATAAGACACAATGTGATAGAATAAGTGTTAAGGCAGGGGTTAATACATAAACAATTAATATGCCCTATGTAAAAATGAGAGCACAGTGATGCTTGGTTAATAAGCTTTATGCATCTTTCATTGGATATCAATTGGTAAAAACGACGTCTGAAGATTGACCCACCGCCCATATTTCAATAAAGAAATACAGAAAACACCAGTCCCGCTAACTTCCATATAGAAAAGAAAAGGAAAAAAAACACACACAACAACACTGCGAATTTTTTGTGTGGGGCGTCTCATTAAATATTTAGTGTCATGTGATAGTTTCGCCGACTGGACCCCACCCTATCTAGTATGTGGTAACATATAGAATTTTCAGGCATTAGTCTTGGGGCTCGTCCACAATATAGCCTTATACACTGCTGACAGTAGACGCTGAGCAACAACAATCAAACAAACATCTCATTAAATTTATGACATTTCATTAAATCTATGACGTCTCGTTAAATCTGTAACGTCCCATTAAGCCTATGGTGCTTCTCTTACCCCGAAAGGCGCGGTGGCCCTGGGATAGAACATCGGCTTCCTACGAAAAACCCGCGGTTCGAACCCTGGCGATTTCCCGCCCAACTGTTTGGGTCGGTGTCAGTTTAATGTGACCGGCTGAGACAGGAGTCATGGTATCCCGCCCTGTCTCGTGTGTGGAACCACATACAAATGTCAAACATCAGTCTTGGGGGTTGTCCATAATAGAGTGCTGATGTTGGACGTTAACCCAATTCAACAACAACAACAACAACCACAACCACAACAACAACAAAAACAACAACAGCAACAGCTTCTCTTACCGACTGGGATAACACAGAGTGTGAGCCAGATCATCACCCAGCGATGGACCCGGTGAAGCGAGTCCTCATACGCTCTGTACTGCCCGTGGACTGGACAGGTGTACAACGGGTAGACCGCGGTGTCCCTCCCAACTTTCCTCCTGCGACCAAACGTATGGGGTGGAACACACAGGCATTGTTTGTAGTCGTATATAAATTCATTGTTTGGATCGGGTAACAGAAAGTCATCATATGTACTGAAACACAGAGTCATTATTGTGAGTAGGACACAAAGTCATTAATTGGAGTGAAATACACAGTCATTATAAATTTGGAGTGAAACGTTAAGTCATGTTGGGAGTGAATCACAAAGTCATTAGTAAAAAACAAAGTCAATAGTGAAACACAAAGTCATTATTTGGAAAGTCTTTATTTGGAGTAAAACACAAAGTCATTGTTTGAAGTAGGAGATAAATTATTTATGTGCACATGAACACAAAGTCATATTTTTTTTTGTGAATTACATAATCATTATTCGGAGTGTAGTACAAAGGCATTATTCGAAGTGGGGCAAAATGTCATTATTTAGAGTGCATTGTAAAGTGAAAAATAAAGTTTGTTTCAATTATGATCAATCGGTCTTGGCTTCTCCGCCATCATGATGAGAACAACTAATTACTAGTATTACTAAAGGGAAAACATAAATAAGAAAAATATATACGCTGAAGGAAGGTTGGAGGCTGGATGGAACGATACTTAAAGGGCCTCATACCAAATTTGAAGGCAAAGGATCCACTTTCTCTACATTGATTTAACAACAAAGAGAATGCAATACCATAATCTATAAGTAAAATGTCTTCGTATTAGTTTATGTCAAGACATTGGTAATAAAATTTGATGTAGGATGTCAAACCTTATGCGAACATATTGTAAGAAAGACTACCTGGTATTTTACAAAATTTGTCAGATGGTATTTACATTTTTGTGATGGAGACCTTCATTCACTTACATCTTTTCCTTTTCGTCCAGGCAATCTCGACACTGGAGGTCAGTTGGGCAGCAACAGTATAGGTCAGCCGCATCTATAAACAATGTCTCTGCTGCTTCACCTAACTTTGGCCGCTCGCAAAGTATACAGTGGCCTGTTTTGGTAGTGGTTCTGTTGAAAAAAAGAATAAACCATTAATGGTTCATTACATCAGTTTTGTAATGGCCTGTATACTTTTTAAAATAACAATCTGGTGTATCTTGTTATACAAACAAGAAAACGAATCTTTTAGTATACGTTTCAAACTAATGACACTTTTCCCAATATTATGGACAAGATTTTAAACCGACTGACGAGTCATGAATTATATTGCCTCTGTTTATTTGAATCTAAACATAATTATGTTGTTTTTCTATTCTGATATCCATTATAAGCAACCATGATTTAAAAAAAAATCCAATTAAGACATACATTTTAAACAATCGATGTTCATTTATGTAGAACGAAATAATTAACAGACACCTGCAGACGAACTGGCTTAAGGGGTACAGCGTTGATCTCCCAATCGAAGGGTCCCTGGTTTAAAAACCACGAGGGGGCAAAACTAATTGTATTTGTCCAATTCGTCCCCTGCTGGTTTTGGTCGGTGTAAGTATAATGACTGAGTGTAGCCTGTGAAGTAGCCTTGGACCGTGAAAGTTGGCGCCGAATGATAGCCCACCTCGGAGACGGGACGGCACAGCGATAAATAGAGAAGTATAATAAAACTGGCTGAGAAAAGGTGCCCTGGTATCCCCGCACTGATTCTGCATTTAAGCTCAAAACATTATCAGACGTTTGTCCTGGAACCCGTTAACGATGTAGCCTTTCTGCAGACGATGAACTTCAAGACACATGGTCATGCTATATTGATGTCCATACTCAATAACAATGATCTAAAAAAAGTATTGAACAATTTATTTTTAACAATCAATGTTCATTTTTATCGTGCAGACTAAACCACGCACTCACAAACATGACCAGATCAAAATTACCAAATTTTTAAAGTTTACCTGAAGGGTAGAATGTATTTCTGGTAGAGGTCGTAAACAATGATGGAGGCGACAGCCACAACTTGGCGGGAACCAATACACATAGTGAGCATTGTGAACACCAGAACAAGGCCGAGTCCGCCATATTTGCCAAAAGCAAGGTCAACAAGAATTAGCGTCATCTGACCTGTGTATCAGATTTAAACAGTGCATGGTGTTAGAGTGGTTAGCGTAGTTTGGCACATCTATATTGGCGCATAGATTAGGTGGAGCGCATAGCGCCATCTGTCTGTCTGTCTGTCTGTCTGTCTGTCTGTCTGCTGTCTGTCTGTCTGTCTGTCTGTCTGTCTGTCTGTCTGTCTGTCTGTTCTCTCTGTCTCTCTCTTCTCTCTGTCTCTCTCTTCTCTCTTCTCTCTCTTCCCCTCTCTCTCTCTCTCTCTCTCTCTCTCTCTCTCTCTCTCTCTCCCTCTCTCTCCAACACACAATGCACACGCAATAGAAGAGAAACTGAAAAAATCCACTCCTACAGTAAAACAGTAAACTTTTTAAATAACCACTTTTCTGAAATACTCCTATTTAATAGATCTCCTACTAAGGTAGTAGATGAACCGAAATACATTTTTAAACCAAACACACAACACACCCCACACAAATAATAATATCAAACAAAATAAAAAAGAAACTTAATTAAAACAATCACCAACTACAATCAACCATCTTTTGAGATTACAACCTTCCTGTGCTAAACAAAACACTGGTATTAAACATAGATACCGATATTAATGATCGGATTATGTGGTTGATACATTTGTTTTCTTACCACCAAATTCTTCCGCAGAGAGAGCTGGCAGCTCTGTTGACGTTACATTTCTTCCATTGGTGACATTGATTTCGTGTAAACTGCTCTCAGTGGTATGATTAAGAAACCCACCGATACTGCTGTAGCTAATGGTTGGTGTGTTGTTCACAATGATGTCGGAAGATACAAACCCACCGAGGCCAAGAAAAGCAACGCCTATAGAGGTAACTATAGTTGCATGGATGGCGACATAGATGAACGAAGCTCCAAGAAATCCAAATACACCCTGAGAAAGGAGAATTGAAAAAGGAAGATAAAAATACATACCGCTTTATTGGATTTGAAACGGATGTACTTTCAAGTTGAGCTCTTTATAATTTAATTTTGTAATTTTTCTTCAAATCTTTTAAGGAATAACAAAGCACGTAAAAATCACCTCAGAGCAGTATTAAAGTAATAAGCAACAGTCTTTTATTTGGATAACTTTATTATTGCATAATCTTGAATTTCTATTGTGGCCTATCGAAATAAAACACAAAGCATTTAAAAAAAGCAAAAACAAACAAACAAACAAACAAACAAAACAACATCAACAAATAAAACAAACAAAAAGAACTACAACGTCAACATCAAAATGATTTCCTAAACTAAGATTTTATTCAAAAGGTATATCACCATAATAGAAAAAAATGAATTTCTTGGGTAGAGATACAGTAGAACATGGGTATATTTTTGGAGAGTCAACATTAACCAAAGGCCATTTAGAACCCATGATAACCATCTTGAGAAATGTTTAATTGGTGGGAATAGGAAGTAATAGAGAGAACTATATACCTAGAACTCGTTGGTTTGTTGAAAACAATTGAGTTTACGCTCTTTATTTCTTTTTACCCATTCTCTCTCCACCCCCTCTCCCTCTCTGTCTCTCCCTGTCTCTGTCTCTACGTTCCTCTCTCTCTCTCCCCCCCTCCCTCTCACTCTCTTTTTTAAAAGTTCTTATAACGGTGACTTGCTTGTTGTTGAGACACAGAAATGGAAAGAGCCCACGACAAGGATCGAGAAAGATGCAAGGAACTGGGGCGCGCGACGCCCACAAGTAAAGTAAGTCAAGTCACAGAACAGGTAAACAGGGTCTTAAAACTATTATCTCGAGCATAAAAGTTTTCCCTAACACTTTATGACCATAATCTTTTAAGCGTTCTGCCGGAATTATTATTATTGTTGTTGCATTAGATTACCTGCAAGGGTTTGGCAGCAATCTTGTTCTGCCAGTTGGCCTGATCACAAAACACGACTGCAAGGCAAAGCATGGTACTTCTCGCGGCACTCAACACGGATTCAAGAGACCAGAACGCCAAGGCGGACGTACTATTAACCTCGGTTGGACGTGGATCATCCAAGTTCTCTTGTGTTTGGCCTGGGTATCAAATTTCAAAATTGAAAAAAAAACAAAAACAACAACAAACAAACAAAAAAAAAAACAATAAAAAAAACAATTACAACACGAGGAAAAAAAGAACAATACATCAATTTTTTTTCTTTCCAAAAATTCAATAAAAACAACAACAACCCAGTAACGACAGGTTATGTTCGTTAAACGACATAGGATATCTGCAACTTGTTCACCGAACCATCTATCGACTGCGCCACTTTAAGTTCGTTGAAAACAAATGGCCCATTTGGTAGACATTTTTGTGTGTGTCTCCAATCGAGAGGTCCTAAGTTCAAAACCCACAAGCGGGGAAAATGTCTTTGTTCACTTCTGTCCCCTACTGGTTGATTCAGTCTCGGTATAATGTAACTGGTTCAGATCGGAGTCATGGTATCCGCGCACGATCTATGCATTCCAGCACGTAAAAGTGCCATACGTTATTAATGGGCCCCGTCCACAATATAGCCTTGTAACGTGTTGCTGATTTTGGGCACCAAGAATCGAATTCACTCATTTATTTATAAACAATACATTTTCTACTGCTATTGAAGCTAAACTATCTTGTCTGCGCAGATATACTAAGGATCTTTGACTCTACCACTTTCGCCAGTTCGCACACTCAAAGGGAATCAACCAAAGTTTGTGTGGAGCCAATCATCACAAAACAATGAACATTATGTCGCTTTTATGTAATCTATGATTATGTATTTATTTTAATACATAGTACGTCCATGCATTTCTTTTGTTGCTTGACATTAACGTTTTTGGTTTTGTATTTTAGAGTAAAATACAACGTAACTTTTGTTTGAACATGGGTCTGTGGAAAAGCTGCTAGGGTAGAGTGTACAAACACGACGTACCTTACGTCTTGTCGTTAGCCTTCTTGTTATTATTGTTACCACGAGACGTAAGCTAAGTCTTGTTTGTGCATTCTACCCATGGTGTTTGTTGAACGTGCTTGTCAGTGTATATAGTACGATAGAGAGAATAACGATTCGTCACAATCCGTTGTAAAACGGTCCGTGTCAGATTGTTCAAGGTTTTATTCACCATTAACTTTAATTATGCAAGACATTACAACCTTCATAGGTTCTACCTAGAATAAGATGTCTACGGCCTCTTTAACATTACATTGAATAGCACTTCCACATACATACATACATATAATTATATATGATGAAACTTTCACTTGTGTAGCGTTAACCATGTTTGCGTTGATATTATAAACCATCATGGTTGTCCAAAAGCAGCATGCCAAATTCTATGACAGGCCTTATTCAAAATCAACGAACATAAATGTAATGATTTTGTTAGTGTTGGGGGTTCTTCTCGCACAATATCCTAAGATTGAAGATTGGCTTTTATGCATATCCTTTTCTAAATATTGAATGTCCTTTAGTAATGATCTTCTCAACTATTAACTTATAGGTTTCAGTTTTTTTTCAATACTTTTCTCAACATGATATTTTGTGGGGTCGCTTTTTAGGCTTATTGCGTGGTAGTTCGGATATATTAAGAGATCTGGGGAAAACAGGACCGGTAGTGGGAAGAAAGAGGATATGAACGGAATCTGCACCCGCGTCCAATCTAAGTGAGTGAGTGAGTTTGTTTTACGGCACGTCAGCACGGTAACGGCTTTGGTGTCCTAAGGCAGTTAATGCATTATACTAGTAGCAATTAAAGCGCTACTTTAGACTTACAGAGCTAATGAACGATCAGAAAACCCCACGCCTAAAGGCGAATTATGTTATCTGTAATCGTTATGTGGATCACAAGGCTTACGTTGTTGCAGGTAACCTTTCTTTGGAAGTCTAATGAGTGTGGTTGTATAATATATTCAGTTGATTATATTAATACAATTATCTGGTATCCACGCAATGTCTCTGTGTGATAGCACATAAAGTTGTCTTGGGGTCCGTCCACAATATAGCCTTGCTGCTTATCTTTTCGCGGCAATAATATTCGCTCGGGATACATTACATTAATGTTTTATGAAGTGATAGTTTTTCAATACGTTGTGATGATTTAACTTTTTCAAAATAAAACTATTTTTGTGTTGAAAACTGTTAAAAAATATATAATACATATATTCGAAAGCTAAAAAAATATTATGATTTTATCGATTAAAAACACAACAACAAACAACCTTAATCAGTGAATATTACTTATCACGTTTAAAATTACGAACCTTATACAGGAGACAAAAGCATGGAAGAAACCTGAAACGTTTCACAGCTGCAATAATATTGAATTGCATTCGTTGCATAGCCAAGACAATAACTCACCGCCTAGGGCAGACATCGCGGTGTAGATCTGCGTGATATTCCAAGCAGGGGGTCCATCCTCTGGCGTGTAAAACACTTTAGTGATGAGGCAAGAGACGGCGCCTAAAACGATGACTAGATTGAAATATGACACGTAGAAGATCCCGCCTAGGCCAGCTACAAAGGTATGGCCTCCTGGAGAAATGGAGTAATAATGCAAAAAGGGGAAACAATGAAAAAATAAATAGTCTAGATTCGATTGGAACAATGCAAGCATGGCATCCTTTAGCAGGCTTAAGCACTCGTATCCACTGCTCCACCACAAGTCATGTTTAGAAAGAAAACAAAATATGGGTTTCGGTAACTCTAAAAGAAAATAGCACTCATTCTTTAAGATTTAGATTTCTATTTTATCTCTAAGCGGGTAAGAAAATTAAAAGAAATAATGAGATAAATAACTAATCACAGATTGAAACGGCAATGTGAAAGGCGCTATACAAAATAATGTTTCCATTAATGTTTCCATTATAACTAATGACACAAAGTAACTTTACCTTAAATTCATTTCAATGTTACTACAAATTATTAAAACAGTATACATGGTTGTAAATATAACTAAGAAAAACGAACTTACCAAAGAGAGCAGCCATCAATACCACAACCATCTCGGCGCTGATGCCCCTCACCACCATCTTGAAAACCGTTACCCCGGCAACCAGGATTGTTGCGGTAATCACCAGGTTGGAAAGCAGAGCAAAGCCACAGAACAAGATGTGAGCGTTCCTTCCAAACCTCGCCTCGATGATCTAGAGATCCAAGAAACAGAGGTTGAGTTCAATTTGAGTTGATTTGAGTTGATTTAACGTCCAACGTCATCACTATACAGGCACTTTTGTTGACAGACCCCAATACTGACGTTTGACAATTGTATGTGCCTACACGAGACATGGCGGGGATAATTGGACACCTGTGTCATCTGGTCACATTATTCTGAAACCGATCCAACCAGTTATAGGGGACGAAAGTGGAAAAATACTTTTTTGATCGATCGTGGGATTCGAACCACAATCCTTCCGATCTGGAGACTAACGCTTCATCTCTTGATCCAATTTCCCCCACCCCCAAGGTACAGAGGCAAACGTGTGTTTTGTAAATAACACAGACAAAAACAATAGTTCACGAATCTGTAGCCTACAGATTCAATCGACCTCGCACATAACTCAGTAACTATGAGGTAAAGGGGGGGGGGGGCGCAGTGTATTTTCATGCGTGTTGGAGTACAGGTCTCTGAATCGGGAGGACCCCAGTTTAACTTAATTTCCTATTTTGTTCCTTACTGGCGAAATCAATTTAACCAACTTATAATGCTAATATTGGACGGCAAGCAACCGAATCGACGCAATTAGGGAGGATTATAAGTACAGCTAGGGGATGAATTTTGTTTGTGAATTTGAGCTAGTGTAATAATGTCATAACACTCAAAAGCCTCTTTTGTTTCTTCTTTTTATCATGGTCCTATTGTGTTGCGTTTGTTGTGTTATTGTTGCTCCTACTGCTGCTGCTGTTGCTGCTGCTGCTGTTGTTTGTTGTTGTTGTTGTTGTTGTTGTTATTGTTGCTGTTGTTTCTGGTTTAAAGTAGGAGAAGTTGAGTTTTGTAATTCATTTACTTAACATAAAGCCAACAAAAATGCACTGTGATAAACATGAAAACAAAATAATGTAATTTGTTGGATCAACAAATACGCAATTTCTTCTGAAAGCTCTCTATTTGAAACATATCAAGTAGATATTAAAGAAAGTAAAATTCGTAGAAGACAGTCCTGTTCTGGCGGTAAAGTTCGATAGTCAACACATTCAGTTAACTAGCTTAGAAAACGCTAATATTTTAATAATAATATTTAGCAACATACATTAAAAATGTATTTAAGCGTTTTAACACACATACACACACACACACACAGACACACACAATAACTTACGACTGCGATTTTATGGCTCAAAATCTTATAACAGACTGTAAATACATTTCTACAGTATAATTTTTTTTTACAACCCCACACAGAAACACGTTTACAATTTACTAGTAAGTTTATAACTGTCAATATTGCTCTTCCATCTCTGTACAGTTACATCTCTTCTTATTCCCAGTTGACATTTTATCAGGTGTGTGGACGCAATAAAGAATAAACGGGAGGGGTAGAATACACAAACATGACGTAAATAACCTCTCGTCGTAAGCCTTATATTTCTTATAATAATTGTTTCAAAGAGACGCACGCTACGTCTTGTTTGTGAATTCTACCCTAAGTCTAAAGCGTCCCTACACTAAGCATACTACTTAGGCTTAGAGCGCTTTAAATTAAAAGAATCACATGTTCAATTTACTAGAAATCTAGTTATTCCGTTTTTTGTTGGCTTTTTTGCTTACCTGTCCAATTTACTATTAGTTCCGTTGCTTTTTGTTTTTGCTTTTTTGTTGTTGCTTACCTGCAAAAACGTGTTGGCCCCGGGCGCTCTAGTCTTGAGCTGCAGCGACAACAACTGGAAGAGCAGGATGCAGATGGCGACGGGGAGGGATGACCACACTGCGCTGCCAATGCCGTACTGGAAAAAAAAAAACAGTTAGGGGACACGACATTGGGCCAGTTGAGTTCAGTTGGTTGCTTAGCTTCCAATATCGACACTATATAGGCTATATTGTGGTCGGGTACCAAGACTGACGCCTAACGACTTTACATGCTGCCACACACCGACTCAACAAATAGAGGACAAAAAACGCGGACGTCGATCGGACCTCCCGATTCGGAGTCCAACGCTCGCGACGCTTCCAATACTGTGCAGCAGATGTGACTTACCATAGCGACGCTTCCAATACTGTGCAGCAGATGTGACTTACCATAGCGACGCTTCCAATACTGTGCAGCAGATGTGACTTACCATAGCGACGCTTCCAATACTGTGCAGCAGATGTGACTTACCATAGCAACGCTTCCAACACTGTGCAGCAGATGTGACTTACCATAGCGACGCTTCCAACACTGTGCAGCAGATGTGACTTACCATAGCGACGCTTCCAACACTGTGCAGCAGATGTGACTTACCATAGCGACGCTTCCAACACTGTGCAGCAGATGTGACTTACCATAGCGACGCTTCCAACACTGTGCAGCAGATGTGACTTACCATAGCGACGCTTCCAACACTGTGCAGCAGATGTGACTTACCATAGCGACGCTTCCAACACTGTGCAGCAGATGTGACGGCCACAGTAGATGCGCTGCCAGTGCCACAGCCACCAAACTTGAGCTGACCCCACGCCCAGCGTGGAAGGGAAGGTCCAGGGAGTCGACATCCCCGTACACCCGCCGCCTGATGGACTTGTAGACCAGGGCAATGAGGATAGACACCAGGCCCAGCCCACACAGGGGCAGGAGGACCGCATAGCCCGCTGTAGACGGTTCCGTTTGGGGACTACCAGAAGAGATGCAAAGATCGGCGTTACATTGCATTTTTTATTATTGAAGAATTATATCTATTCCTTCAAGTAATGAAACATATAGATCGAAAAGTCAATTTTGAATTGTAGTTTAGGCCTATAGATTATTTTTTGTACTAAGACGAACTGTAAGCGAAGAATAGACGGGTATTCACGGAAGCCTTTCCCCCACATTGGGCAATAAGAACCTCAATGTCTGCTGGAGAAGGCTCCATCTAGAGAATAGCCGCAGATATATAAAAATTGGTTTTGATTTGTATTTTAAACGTATTGATTTTTAATAATGCGATCTGTTGTAAGCGAAGATTAAATGCCCATTTTTGCAAAGTTGTAGCCCATTAACTTTAGCAACAGCAATGTCAGCAAAATATTTAATTTTTTAAGTATATATTTATGGTGTTAGAATTAAATAAAATGTCTTATCCTGTACAAAGACATGGGACTTGCTCAGATTCGAATCCCATACTTCCTATTGGTCTGTTCAGGTCAATATTTGACTCGGCGACTCCTCTAACAACAGGCCGTTAGCTCCTTTGTGTAATGTCCTGCATCCAACAAGGCTATATCGTGGACGCGTCCCAAGAATATCGTCTGATAATTTTACTTGCTGCCACACAGAGATAATGCGAAAAATACTACGGCTTCTGTCTCAGCCGGGTGCAATGTGTTGACAACTACCCAACAAATAGGGGACGAAAACGGAAAAAAAAAAAAAAAAAATTTTTCGAACTGAGACCTTCCGACCGGGAAACCAATGCTCTATAACCTGCGCCAGTTCGCTTCTTATTATTCAGGTGGAAAGTTTTATTGTCAAAAGCCTCTCATTACGTTAAGTGAGTTTGTTTAAGAATATGGTCTCCATAAAAAAACAACAAAACAAAAAAACAACACTTTAATATTACTTGTCTAATCGTTGGCTTCAAACAACTTTGTTCTATCTTCTTCGCATTTTCAGCTGAGTTAGAACAATGTGTACCTAACAACTGTACATGTTTTCTAGCCATTATCGTTTACAATCATAATTATTTTCATTCAACATTGAAGCTACATCGTAGTTATAAAAGCTATACCGGTACATTCTGGTAGTTTTTTATTTTCAAGAATTTTTGTTGCCCAAATTTATGCGCATTCCCACCCACTTTCGACATATATAATTATTACACTTATTTACTTTCTCTCTGATCATTAAATCATTTGTATTTGTTTGTTTTTATTACAACTCCCACTGCTCTCTCTTTCCATCTGTCCCCGTCTCTTTCCGCCTTTGTCTCTGCCTGTCTGTCGATCTGTTAACTTCTCTCTCTCTCTCTCTCTCTCTCTCTCTCTCTCTCTCTCTCTCTCTCTCTCCCTCTCTCCCCCCCCCCTCTCTCTCTCTCTCTCTCTCTGCAATGATCTGTCGATACCACCAAATTTAATAATAATTTTGTATTATACAATGAAACATGTACATATATAAACTAGACAATACTACCGCAGACAACACTGCCGCCTCTAAAAGGTAGATGTATTGTAAGACCAGCTCCAAACTTGGTCGTTGTGGAGAATTTACAGTGACATCAAACAATCATTTTACACATTTGTCTCTACCTGTCTGTCTCTGCCTGTTGATTTTTGTATTCCCCTTCTCTATCCCAGTCCTTTCTCCCAGTCCTTTCTCCCTCTATCTCTCTCTATATTTCCCTCTCTCACTCTTTCATTGTCTCTACTAGTCAGTCTCTGCCTGTCGATTGGAATGTCTACTTCTCTCTCTCTCTCTCTCTCTCTCTCTCTCTCTCTCTCTCTCTCTCTCTCTCCCTCCTTCTCTCTCTCCCTCCTTCTCTCTATCTCCCTCCCTCTCTCTCCCTCTCTCTCCTTCTTTCTTTCTCTATCTCTTTCGCCCTCTATGTATTGGTGTACCAAAACCACCAATAAAATGCAACAATGGCGTTAAGAACGTGACAATATTAGTAGATCTAGCTCTATAATTAATTGCAAAAGAGGCGATACAACTGGGTCTTTGTGAAGAATTTACAGTGACGTTCGTCTACTGTACTAGTCTCTCTCTCTGTCTATCTATCTATCTATCTATCTATCTATCTATCTATCTATCTATCTATCTATCTATCTTATTCTCTACCTATCTATCTATCTATCTATCTATCTATCTATCTATCTATCTATCTATCTATCTATCTATCTATCTATCTATCTATCTATCTATCTATCTATCTATCTATCTATCTATCTATCTCTTTTTCTCCCGTTAATTTCATTTGCCTCTCTCTCTCTTCCTCTTATTTGCTCTATCCCCCCCCTTCTCTCTCTTTCCACATTTGCCTCTATCTGTCAATCTCTGTCTGCCGATTTGTTTGTCTCCATGTCGCTCTCTCTCTCTCTCTCTCTCTCTCTCTCTCTCTCTCCCTCTTTCTATTTCTTTCTGTATAAGTCTATCAACACCACCAATATACTTCCACAACTGTGCAAAAAAAAAAGTAATGGGCCTGTTCTATTATTTCTAGAGTTCTTATTTCTAGAGTAACAAAGCTAGTTGTTTTTGAAGAGTCACGGTGACATCAAACAATCCATTGTTTCCAGCAACCGAAACATAACACGCCATTCTGGCTCTTTTGTCAAGCCAAAATGAAAAAAAAAATGTGTTTGTTTGGCCTCTTTTTTCATAACCTTGTGCAATGCAGCGGCTGCATATGGGGAGAGCATGAATTAAAATATAGATAAAAAAATAAACCAGAACAAGAAATGTGAACAAGAGGGACAAGGGTGTCAATATTTGATATGCCATAATTATTAATTCATTGTTTATACGTGTAGTGAGTGGCCAGGCTAAATGGCACAAAGGGTAGAGCGCTTTTCTCCCATTCAGAAGCTCCCAGGTTCAAAACTCTTGATTAGATATATTTTTTGTCTGATTTTGCCTCCTGCTGTCTGGGTCGGCGTCAGTTTAGTTTGACCAGCTAAGACAGGAATCCTTATATATATATATAAACAAAAAACCCCAAGGAAACCAATAGTTCACAAAAAGATAAAATTGAGAATAAAAAATTTTTGATCTTAATTAGAAATTGCTTCAAATTTGATTTTTAAATAGAAAAAAATGTAGATCATTAAGACTTATGGAGACAGAGCTTTTAGTGTTGCAGGCCCATGTGTTTGGAATTCTCTGTCTTTTTCACTGAGCTCTGCAGGCAATGTTGCAATTTTCAAAAAAACACCTCAAGACATACCTATTTAAAAATTATCTTTATAGGTAATATCATGTCAAATTTTGCTTTTGGATATTAAGTGTCTGTGCGTGCAGTATGTTTGTATGGGTGTGGGTGTGTTTGATGTAGAATTAGTATGGACGAATGAAAGAATATTGTAAAGCGCTTTGAGGCCTCGGCATAAAGCGCTTTAAACATTTACTTATTATTATCATTATTATTATTACTACTACTACTACCTCTGTTACTACTACTAAAAACAACAACAACTACTAAATAATAATAATAATAATTAGAAATGTGAACAAGAGGAACAAGGGTGTCAATATGTGTTATGCTATATTAATTTATCGTTTATACGTGTACTGAGTGGCCAGGCCAAATGGCGCAAAGGGTAGAGCGCTTGTCTCCCATTCAGAAGGTCCCAGATTCAAAACTCTTGATCAGATACATTTTTTGTATGATTTTACGAGCTACTGTCTGGGTCGGCGTCTGTTTAATTAGACTGGCTAAGACAGGAATCCTAATAATTATCCCCGCACTCTCTGTGTGTTCTAGCGCGCCGAATTGTTTGACGTTATTCTTGGCATCCGTACACGATAAAATTATAGCCTTGCTGATTATGGACTGAAAAAACAAAACAAACCCCAACAAAACTAAACTCACTTAATCAATCACACGTATTGTAAGCCTTAGAATTTCATGTTTAATTTGGAAATGTTCTAACATACTGTCCCCGCCCCACGTTTCTGTTCTTTCAATACCGTGCAATTTTGTAAATACATTTCATCAAATAAAAATATGCACATAGATTAAATTAAATTAAATAGAGTAACCAATATGGTCCCTCCATTGATTATTGATGGATTCAATATTATAAAGGTATGTTAGTATCGCCAAAATACTATACTGTTGCTAAAAAAAAATACCAGGAAAAAAATCAAACATTAAAAAAAAATAACCTCAAACTAATTTAACATCTCGTAAAACGCATATGACTTTTCTAATCATAAAAACTTGTTTAATGGCCGATAAAAGCAATACGTTGGCACTTTCATTTTTTCTCATAAAAGCTTTTTAAGATTTAAAATCTATAAAATGGACAGCCCAACACAGACAAGATTGGCAAAGGACAGACCTTCCCGCCTTTCTCTGTCGTACAGCAACAGAAATAACGATAACAAAAAAAAAGTAATAATAATAAAAAAAAAATAATAATAATAATGATAATAATAATAATAATAATAATAATAATAACAATAATAA
>RQTK01000215.1:201629-221581 GCA_003991915.1 Elysia chlorotica | reverse complement strand
CAACAACAATAATAATAATAATAATAATAATAATAATAATAATAATAATAATAATAATAATAATAATAATAATAATAATAAAATCAATAATAATAATATTGATAATAATAACAACAAAAAACCATACAACAATACAATAGTATTGCTCATTAAAATACCAATTAACATTATTTTATCTAGTACGTTCCGTTAAAAAATCTCAAAGTGATTTACAGGTTATACATGAAATAAACGTATGTGAAGAATTATACATCAAATGTATCTGTACATGTCACGCAAAAAAAAAAAAAAAGAAAATCTTTAAACCGCCCCCCCCCCTCCCCCACAAATTTACCTAAAAAATTAATCTGTAAAAGTGTCGACCATGTCTTCCCTACAACTATTAGTTTTGGTCTGAACTGAACGAAACTGAACCTAAAAGTTTGATAGCGAACGATCTACCATCCAACAAAAAGACACTGAAAATTTCAACTTATCTATTATTTCGTACTTACATAGCCATTGTTTCTATCAATGTCTTGACTCCGTGTGGGCCTGAATTGAATTTCCCTTCTTGTGCTCGGACTTTCTTACGTGTATTTCCAAACGCTTTACAAGAACATTTTTGCCTCTACTAAAACTTCACTTGTCTTTTCTTTAAGCGTTTCACTTGAAGACTTTAGCCCTGTTTAATCTTTGCGAACATTTTCTAAGCCCATTTTTTTTCTGGGAGCTCCTAAGTTTCTTTTCAACGAAGCACAAGGTGATGTTGACTCAGTGTGACCCAGTGGGGACGATATGTGAATTGTCTGGATCTGGGTATACCATTAAATAAAACATTCTTCTACAAAGCAGTGGCTATTTCGTTAGGTACTGTTGTAGATCCATCAACTCTCCACATCTTTCTCTCTGACTCTCTTTCTTTGTATCTATATATCTATCTATCTACCTATCTATCTATCTATCTATCTATCTATCTATCTATCTATCTATCTATCTATCTATCTATCTATCTATCTATCTATCTATCTATCTATCTATCTATCTATCTATCTATCTACCATCTCTCTCTATCTTGATACCCTCCATAGTAAAGAATACAGAATACAGAAATCTGTATTCAGAAAAATTCAAAATATTCAGAAAGCCTATATTATGCTGACGTTGGACGTCATGCAACAAACAAGCAAACTCTCCCTCTCTCTCTCGCTCTCTCTTTCTCTCTCTCTCTCTCTCTCTCTCTCTCTCTCTCTCTCACTCTGTCTCTGTCACTGTCTCTATCACCCATTCTCTTCCCTCTCTCTCCCGTATATCTCCCCCGGCTCTAAATCTTACGCCCTTCTCCATTTCTCTTTCTCTCTCTCTCTCTCTCTCTCTCTCTCTCTCTCTCTCTCTCTCACTCTTTATTCAAACAAAGTTTCAAAACCGACCGTTAGAATTGAGGAAACAATTCTTTTTTTACTGTAGGAAAGCAGACCAAAGAAGAGAGACATTCACGTAAAATCGGGTAGCGGCAAGAGTTGAGTCGGTTTAACGTCCAACCGCAGCCCCATGTAGATTATATTGTGGGTTGGTCCCAAGACTGACGTCTGGCAATTTTGCGGGGATACCATGATTCCAGTCTCAGCCGCCCACATTACACTGACACCGACTCAACCAGTTACAGGAGATGAAATCGGACAACAAAACCTGCCGGTCGTGGGATTCGCACCGCGGACATACGGATCTGGAGACCAACGCTCTACCACTTGAGCCAGTTTGTCTCCATCAAATCTGGGTAAGAGCAGGAACTTTATACACTGTTTGCCCTTGGGTCTCGGGTTTCTATTCGACACGGGCCTGAAACTAATGCCACCTGAATAGCTTACACACGTCCATGCGTAATTCATAGCAAAGAATTACTGAAGTGTTTTAAGGCCACAATTGAAAATAAAACGAGCTATTATAAGGTACGATAAGATAAAGTTTTCTTGATCCACAAGAGAAACTTTGGTTGGCTATACCATCAACAAAGGGACCCTTGATATTGATATGAAAATACTTGTCAGACGTTAGTCTTGGGACCTGCCTACACTATGGTCTACAGTGTTGATGTTGGCTGTTAGGCTAAAAACGAACTCATATTCCTTAAAAATAAAATAAAATTAAAATAGCAGAAGCTCAGTTGAGTTCAGTTGGTTGCTTAGCTTCCAATATCGACACTATATAGGCTATATTGTGGTCGGGTACCAAGACTGACGCCTAACGACTTTACATGCTGCCACACACCGACTCAACAAATAGAGGACAAAAAACGCGGACGTCGATCGGACCTCCCGATTCGGAGTCCAACGCTCTAATACTTGAGCCAATGCGCCTACCTAGCAGAAGCTTAGAATCATCTCTCTGGTAGGGCCTGTAACATAAAAAAAACGTCTTTCGCGTATATGTGCACAAAAGAGCGGTGAATACATTTCACGACTGCTATAAAGTTCCTTTAAAGACCTCCTCGCATTGTGTGCGCTGCGAAGCGATTGTCCTGCGTAGCCAAAGGCAATAATAGAGGAATTATTTTTAACAAAAAATTCAAGCGCCGTACATAGCTTATTTCAAAACTTAAAATATCGTGCACATAGAAATGTATGCAATAGAACAATTCAATGTTGCACTTTAAAGTCTACTTAGGTATATAATATATATGTATTTCTGAGAATTCACAGTTTAACTAGTTAAGAAATTCTACAGAGATACAGAGTGAATAGTAACATCGTAGGAAAGTGTTTTTATATGTCATAAACATGCGCGACTAAAACTTATAATCGATTTCTTGATAAATTAGTAATACAAGATACATGTACAATGGAAATATACTATCACAAACAAGATAAAAAAGACGCATGTACGGATTTTGACATACATATGTCACATTTAACAGATTTATAAACAGCTATGAACAGTACAGTTGATGATTATAATTAGTGATATACGCATTGTTTCAGAATAAATAATAGTACATAAACACAGTGGCATGGTCTGTGCCTACTGCTGACTCTGCACTCTTCAATTTTGAAAGCAGATTCACTATGCAATCTCTGTTAGGAAACGATATGGTCGAACACATAGTGCTGTTTTCATAATGTTGCTAGTAATTCTTGTTTTACAATGTTTGAAGTTAAAACTGTTTTTATAATGTTGCTAGTTACTGTTTTTATAATGTTGTAAGATACACTTTTTTTTAAAGTTGCAAGTTATTACTTTGTTTCAAAATGTTGCTAAACCTTACTGTTTTCATAATGTAGCTAGTTATAGCAATTTTCATAGTCTTGCTAGGTACAAAAAATGTTATAAAAACAGTAGTACAACCATATGTATAGGCCTAGATGGAAAAATGTTGGAACATAATAACTATTTTAATAAATTTTGAGGTTGCCGCCTTACACAATCGTGTTTTATGCAGTCACCGAGATTATACATCTCTCTTTATGAAAAGCATCTAAGAGGGAAGATGGCATCCTCCAGTGAAATCAAGTACCGGAGATTCCCAAACCCCTGAAATAGCATCTGACGTGTCTACCTATGAGATTCCTGATTCTCTCTTCTCTGCACTGATGGAGTGCATTACTTACACCATGATCACCGTCTATGTCTTTGGGATAATCAAAATACCCAAATCATTGTGACTTTGTCAAGATAGGCTTCTCAGATTCAATGAATATCAGCTATTGCGCTTTGTGTGTGTCCGATCTTCTCTGCATCCTTTCCTTGCCCTGGAATGCTATTTGCTATATCCCGGCGTTCATAGACTCTGGACTCCAGTTTCTGGCCAGAGAGGTGGCCGTGCCTACAGGTGGCGCCCTCAGTCAAATCTTCGCTGGTACTACTGCATGGATAACCGCGTTCATAAGCCTTGAGAGATGCCTGTGCGTTATGTTTCCCCTCAAGAGTAAGGAATTTGTTAGGAGCCAAATGACTGTTATCATAATCCTGTTAATATTTATACTAGGAATCACACCACTGACAGGCATAACGTTTTTCACCTACGTCTTTGAAGTAAGGTTTGACGAAGGGAAAAACAGAACAATTGTAGACGTTACGTACAGAAACTCGTCTTTTGTGGACCAGCTAATGGATTTCAACTCTCTGTACACGATGATCTTCACCAATACCATTCCTCTGGTCCTGATTGTGCTGGTTGTTAAGCTCATTAAGAGCGCTGCATGGAGGATTGGCCATTCTAGTGAACAGGCGAAGAACTCCTCCGGGAGGAAGAGCACTACGGAGATACGCATTGCGAAAACTGTGTTGGTCATCGCTACGGCGTTTATTCTCCCTGGAAGTTTGAGCAGTATGCAATATCTCCTGTCAGTGACCATGGGAGTCTACAGCCGCTACTACAGATCCATGGCAAGGCTGGGCTTTTTACTCTCTATATACTTCAGGATGTGGTCCAAGTTAAGACACACTGTCAACAAGATGGTTTGTGAAAAGGGCAGGTTGAAAAAATGACCTAATAGGTCTTGAAGTGGACATGGCATATTGAAAACGTTAGGAAAACAAACATTTAACATTATATATAATTTCAGCTACATACACTCTGCAATGTGATACGAAAAGTAAGTCAACATAAAATAGATACAATCAGATGACCAAAATTATTCATTAGAGCAAACCTTTGGATCGCGTTTAAATACTATTATTATTATTATTATTATTATTATTATTATTATTATTATTATTATTATTATCGTGCACATAGAAATGTATGCAAAAATGTAAATAAATGTTGTACTTTAGAGTCTACTTTTGTATATAATATATATGTCTGAAAATGCACAGTCTAACTAGTTAAGAAATTCTACAGAGATACCGGGTGAATAGTAACATAGTACAAAAATGGTTTTATCTGTTATAAACATATTTTAATTTTTTTTTCTTGATGAATTAGTGATACAAGATACATGTACAATGGAAACATAATTATAATCACAACAAAAAGAAAAAGTCACATGTACGGATTTTGACATGGGTATATCACATTTAACACATTAATTTTATTAAAAGCTATACAAAGCAATATTGATGATAATCATTTGTGACTTATGTATTGTTTCAGAATAAATAATAGTACATAAATAAACATAGTGGCATGACCTGTGCCTACTGCTGACTATTCCCTCTTTGAAATTGAAGACAGATTCACTATGCACTCTCTGTTAGGAAATCATATGGTTAAACACGTACTGCTGTTTTCATAATGTTGCTAGCAAATCTTATTTTATAATGTTGAAAGTTAGAACTGTTTTTTTTAATGTTGCCAGTAATTGTTTTTATAGTACTGTAAGTTATAATTATTCTTTAATGTTGCAAGTTAATGCTTTGTTTCAAAATGTTGCTAGTTACTTAATGTTGCTAGCAATTATTGTTTTCATAATGTTGGCAGTTATTACTGTTTTCATAATCTTGCTAGTTATAATTGTTCTTAATAATGTTGCTAGTTAGTGCTTTTATAATCTTACTTGTTATTCTCCTTTTTTTAAACCCATAGTGTTGCTAGTCACTGGCGAGATCATGAAAACAGAACCATATCTATAGGCCTGGATGTACACATTTCGGGACATAGTATGTTAATAAATTTAAAGGTACACGCTTTACACAACAAAGTTTTATGTAATCACCGATATTATACACCTCTCTTTATGAAAAGCATCTTAGAGGAAAGATGCCCTCCTCCAGTGAAACCAACACTGCCCCCAGTACCGGAGATTCCCAAACACCTGAAATAGCATCTGACCTGTCTACCTATGAGATTCCTGATTCTCTCTTCTCTGCGCTGATGGAGTGCATTACTTAGGCCAGGATCACTATCTCTGTCTTTGGGATAATCGGAAATACCCAAATCATTTTGACGTTTGTCAATATAGGCTTCTCAGAGTCAATCAATATCAGCTACTGCGCTTTGTGTGTCTCCGATCTTCTCTGCATCCTTTCCTTGCCCTGGAATGCTATTTGCTATGTCCCGGCGTTCATAGACTCTGGACTCCAGTTTCTGGCCAGGGAGGTGGTCGTGCCTACAGGTGGCGTCCTCAGTCAAATCTTTGCTGGTACTACTGCATGGATAACCGTGTTCATAAGCCTTGAGAGATGCCTGTGCATTATGTTTCCCCTCAAGAGTAAGGAATTTGTTAGGAGCCAAATGACTGTTATCATAATCCTGTTAATATTTATACTAGGAATCACACCACTGACAGGCATAACGTTTTTCACCTACGTCTTTGAAGTAAGGTTTGACGAAGGGAAAAACAGAACAATTGTAGACGTTACGTACAGAAACTCGTCTTTTGTGGACCAGCTAATGGATTTCAACTCTCTGTACACGATGATCTTCACCAATACCATTCCTCTGGTCCTGATTGTGTTTTGTTCTATAGCGGTGGTTGTTAAGCTCATTAAGAGCGCTGCATGGAGGATTGGCCATTCTAGTGAACAGGCGAAGAACTCCTCCGGGAGGAAGAGCACTACGGAGATACGCATTGCGAAAACTGTGTTGGTCATCGCTACGGCGTTTATTCTCCCTGGAAGTTTGAGCAGTATGCATATGCAATATCTCCTGTCAGTGGCCATGGGAGTCTACAGCCGCTACTACAGATCCATGGCAAGGCTGGGCTTTTTACTCTCTATATACTTCAGGATGTGGTCCAAGTTAAGACACACTGTCAACAAGATGGTTTGTGAAAAGGGCAGGTTGAAAAAATGACCTATTATTATTATCATTATTATTATCATTATTATTTTTATTATTATTATTATTATTATTATTATTATTAATATTATTATTATTATTATACTATTGATTATTACTTTATTGGTCCATAAGAACTGTTTTAAAGTAACATTTTCATAATGACTTAATGAAGGCCAAAATATTCTCGCTAACCTTTTAGTAGGCCTCATGAACTTTCAGTCACTGAGAAATACATGCAGAAATGTTTTCTTTGTAGAGTCAAGAATCTGTTTATTAAACTCACGATACGATATATGCGAGAAAGAAGTTTTACGTTATAAGCTTCCACGACGTTGTAGTTACTGCCCTTAGTGACGGAGTAGTGAATGGCGGTACATGCAGAATATGTTTGTTTTATTTTTCATAATAACAAGGAGTGTTTTTTGTTGTCGAAAATAATATATGACTTTGGCTTTTGTCTGTACGTCAAAATAACAGGTTATAATGCTATAATTTTAATTCTTTCCTCCTAAATTCTTTTAACCTTGACCCTACTCATTTATAATCGATAAATCGTTTTTTAAATGCTATCTGTTAGAAGCGCCACAGATGTAAATATTAATTTCCCTGTGTATGATTTACACACCCCCTTCCATTAAAAAAAAAAAAGGTAGCGACGTTTTTTACGAAACAAAAATAAGAATTTACTTGACAATCATTTCCTCAATGTCTGACTATCTACTTATACTACAGATTATTAGCCTAACCTAATATTTACCCTTGAATGCGAAACTGAGAATAACATCTTGAAAATCATCATTGAATGGGGCTGTAATTAATAATGAATGTTTCCAGTGTTACATTTACATCAAAGGCAACGACATGTGGAGCTTTTTTTTGTAATCCAATCCAAGATTATAGATTGCATTCTACCCTAGCGCAGTCTTCTACGAAATAAATGCTAGTCTACAGCAATAAACGCTTTCATAACAGTCAATTTAACCATCAACAAGCCGTAATTTATTTTTGAAAACGTTTAACTGAAGATGCATTATGCATTATGTGATTGACCTACAATACTGGAAAATGTGTATCATGTTTATTAACTTTTAACTGGTTCTTATTTTGGTTAGTTTTGATTTAATTCTTAGCTCTACAGATCTCGAAAATAATTCAAGTTTATATAATAAGATACTTTCCTTTTTATAAATTACTGATGAAATTGCCATGTAATATGTGCAACTATATTTGTGAAAGGCCCTTTTAAATGTCATATTGTTCGTCTTTGTAATCTTAAATTAATTGTTGTAGCATATATAGTGTTTAACTAATGTAATATATCATTAGTGTAAGGTTAAATCGATTACGCTTTTATTATATGTTGTAAAATATCTACTTTTATTTAATACTTCATCCTCAGAACATACTGTACTGGGACTGTTTTTAAGATAAACTCGTGTCTCTATAAAAATTTGAAATACAAAAGGGTGGATTTATAATTTGTTGTGTAAAAATTATTCAGCATCTAAGGAAGATTTAAAAATTATGATCGAAAAATATTCCAAATCTTTTCGTATCTAAAATCATTATTAAATGAATACATTTAAAGTTAAGTCTCTTCTTGTTTTTAGGTATCGGAGTTCTGTTCCTCAATTTCCATGTCTGTGCTGAAAATCTAAAGGGTTTTATCGACAAAACCCACACTGGTATTGTCAAACGTATTCCTTGAATATTAGTTCCATTGGTGCTCCAATCTTAAAAGAATAACAATAAATATACATTTGTCAAATTGGCGATATTTTAAATCACATTTTATATTTAGCCAGTGAATTACATTTTAAACCATTTAAAACCCTTTGTCAGGTAAGATTATTTAGTTTAAATGTTGATAAAGATAAAAAAGGACAATACCTAACTTTTATTACAAATAAAATTATGATAAGTTTATTACACTTAATGCTTGATTTTAATATCCTTGAGTTATTCATTTGATGATATATTATTTTTTCGATGTTTGTAAACTTGTATAATTATATTTTTTCATATTAAAGCATCCTACAATAAAGAATAAACGAAGTTTTATTTGTATAATTTGTAATAGCTTTTATTTTTATTGATTGCCAAAATCATGTCCTTCAAAGGTGAACGAGATTCTACTTTCGCTTTTATTTTACAAAAGTAAACAAAAGAAACTAAATTACGAAACGTAAAACTAAAAGGTATACATGACAAGACGTAATAAAATAGAGATTGCTACATGGCTCCCCCCAGAATGTTGTATATCTAAACAAATAAAAAAAATAATATGCGGGACGGTAAAACAATAAAAACCGAAAAATGATAGTAATCATTGAAGTTATCAGAACATCATTTGTTTGTGGAACAATACTATCTGTTTAACAAGATGACATTACAGACTAAAGATGCCTTACATCTTGACCTTTGGGAGGGTGTTATTGTGACCCTTGATCCCAAAGTCCCTATAAAACATTAAAAAACAAGAATACCATATTCCCATTTTTTATGTTCAAAATGATCTAGCACTGAGAATGGTTCTAAATCTATTTGGTTTCCTTATGGTTCTGCCTGATCTAGTCGAACTCGAATGAGTCGACACAGTCTTCTACGTTTGTGCTATGGGCCGGGTGGTGCACGACTGGCGGAGCGGGCCTAGGATCGATAGAAAAGGCGGGTTTGAGTCTGTCCATAGATACTCGTGTGGATTTATTGTTTTTCAGAATATCGAAATGCGATAACCTGCTAAGTCTTTCTTGAAAAGTTCGCACAAAGTCACTGCCTGGTAAAAATATGTCGCCTGAGGGAGATGGGAAAAAATCGCCAGGAATGTTTAAGTTGGTTTCGTAGGTAAGAACAGTTGCGGCGTCGAGGTCTTCTTTCCACGTTGAGCGAATGCCAAGTAGAACGATAGGTAGTTCATCCATCCAACAAGGTCCTAGAAGACGGGCTTTTAGTGCAGCTTTTAGGGGATCCAAAGCATTGAGAGGAGTTTTAGTATGTCTACCGATTTTACTTGCGCGACAAGGATGACATGCGCGCACCATATTCTTGACTTCTCTTTTGAGTGAAGGCCAGACATAACAGGCTGGGATAGCTCGTGTGGTGGGCTTGTGGCCAGGGTGGGAGAGATTGTGAATAGTTTCAAATACTGTCTTTGTTCAGAGTGGTGGTACGAGTGGGCGTGGGCGAGAGGTGGAAGCATCACATAGTAAAATGCAACCATCTATATCGACCTCTTTAAGATTTAGTGATCCTGGTCGTTTACGCAATTCTGAGACTTTGGGGTCCCTACGTGTTCTACAGCCATTTTCGCGAGGCCTATTTCAGGGAGAGGTGATGCTGATGCCACCATAGATTCTTCGATGTTGGGGATTGCACTAGAAAGAACATCGGGTACCACATTGTCGTTTCCACTGATGTACTGAATGTCTGTTGTGAATTCTGCAATATAAGTGTACGGCTACACCAAGCTAAACCAAGCGTGGGTCGACAGTATCATAAGACAAAGTTGTCGATCCTGGTATATCTTGCCCAAGCAACACAGATGCCAGCCGAAGCATGTGATGCCAGGATCAAAGGTCACCGGTCAGCGGGGAATCGCTCTTCGCACATACACGCGAGCCTAGATTCTGGCTTGGCCAGCTATCTAGGTCAAATTGTGCCAGCGGTTATGCGATTAGCTAACTTTTCAAATATTTAAAAAACTACGCTGATTTCATATATCATTTTTATTGTGACCCTATTTTATTACTATCTGAGACTAAATATACTACTTGGATCTATACTTATGAAGGCATTGTGGAGAAAAGTGTGTTTAAAGTTTTGAATCGAGAGCCGGAAAACAATGGCGGTCGTCCAACACAGATCAAGTTTTGCCTCCCCATAGCAAAACACAGAAACCGTCGTGCGACGCGGAAGCTGGTAACCGTCGCACGACAGCCGGTTTATCTTCAGAAACGATTAACCACTGAAAATTGGATCTCCGCATATTGCCTGTGTATGGCCAGGATGCATGTATGAGTTGGTATATTTTCAGCTTAAGACAGCCGTGGCTCTTGTCGAGGTGACCTTGCTGTCTTACTTGTAAGAGCGTGAGTTAATGGCTTGTGGTCAGTGAATACGGAAAATGGTCTACCTTCCAATAAGAAATAGATCTATTGCTAAACGATGGGTTGTGAAAAAATCCTCCCCAAGTATTGGTTGAGTAACGTCAGCGATCCAGAACTTTTGTGTGAAAAGGGCGGTCTTCTTGAGTTTGAGAGAAATGGCACGGTTACTGTATGTCGAGATAGCTGAACCATTTGCTGCTACGAGATTCGGACCGCGTGACTTTTTCCTATCACCACATGATGCTGGGAAAACAGATTTTTCAGCCCCAGTGTTTACTAAAAACAAACGGCTAGAAATAATATCAGTCACCGAGATAGAGCTAGATTTGATCGCACAGATTGAAGGGGCGTTGTTCAAGCCAGTGGTGCCCTCTATTTTGCACTGGCTCTGTCGTTTCCCTGGCTGAGTCGAGGAGACATTCGTCCGTCAATAAAATGTTCGCAGGATCTCGCTTTGTTCCCGAATCTAGAGTGATATTTGCATATTGAAAATTTAGATAGTGTGTGAGATCCAGATTTGGGTTTCTGTTGGGATCGATGGTTTCTTTGGAGCACGTTTACCTCTCGATGAAAGGTGTCAGTTTCTGTTTTTTCTGTCGAAACTCTACTTGATAATGATAAGATCCTAGATAATGTAGCAGTGATGTCTACCGCAACAATAGAGAGTTATAGCAACCATACTTGTGGCTCTGACGTGTACCGGTAGCGTGTAGGAAAACGAGGCTCGCTCTACAAGTCATCGCTTGGCTGAAACGTCTTATAGCAGCGCAACCCACAGGTCGACTTGTAGCTTTTGTTATTGTTTTTATTTTAAGTTTAAACAGTCTGGATGTAGATCTAATCAAATCTAGATCTGGGTCCGTATTGTATAATAATGCGAGTACACAGTCTCGACAACAGTCAAAAACAAACAAAAAAACATAATAAGATCATTAGATCTATACTAGAGATCCATACCCAAACGATAACTCTACATCTGAGAAGCATGTATTTTGAAAACACTTTTCGATCGAAAGAAATCTACTTTTAGGGCCCAATCTTCTTTCAATGGATTAGAATTTGAAAAAATATTGCAAAAATAACTTTAGGTTTTTAAAATCAAATCTTTATTGTGGATAAAAACACGTTTAAAGTGTCGACGTGTAGAAGGCCTCCTACACGTTACACGCAGGCCAAATTTACCGGTAGCGTGTAGAGCTGACTTGTAGGGAGAAACTAGGTCCCAAGCGGATGACGTCACTGGAGCTCTACCCGCTACAAGTAAGCTACACGTGGGCTCTGCTATAGGTGTCTAATGCCATCTGCTGTCTTCGCAGGGGTGTCGAGGTCCGCCTCCGGAGTCTGGGCCAGAATGCGACGGACATCTGTGGGTAGCTGGTTAAGGAACAGGGAGTGTAGCTGGATCTTTATTCAAACTTCTCATGTATTGCAGAAGTTCTGAATGTTTTCGATCTCCCAGACCGTTCAGGTTTAAAAGTTCTTGGTCTTTTTCAAGCTGTGTTGCTTTGTACGCCTCTAGTAGGGTTGACTGTGAGTTTGATATTTATCAGTGGCCGGTGGATTTTCCAAAACGGCCTGAACAGGACGTGTGGTCGTTGAATCCAGGAGTTGGATAACGTGATGGAACCTGGTCACGTCTTGGGTAATCGGTGGCGTGTGTGTGAAAAACAAAGCTTCTAGACGAATAAACCATGCTTTGGCGTTTGTTTGCCAAAATTCTTGAAAGCCACTGCCGCTACTGGAGTCAAAGCTGGCGTAGCCTGTGCTGTTGCGCTAAGAGTTTGTTCCCTAATGGCATCTGCTAGTGATTTAATAGCATCGAGCTCCACGATAAAAACTAGTTAAGGATTGGCAATGTTTTTGAGCGGGATCAATAGAGGGAAAAAAGTAGATCCAAATGTCTGGTCTAGTTCTAGGCCTACAGTTTAAATTTGCAGAGAATGTAGAGACTAGAGTTGTAAATTACTTAACCTTTAAGAGTTTGGTTGGCTGTGTAGTCAATAAACCGGTAGTCTCAAGCTGTATAATAGATCTAGATCTAGATCCATTAATATTCTTGTATACGTTGTGTTGAACGTCGGAGTCATCAATAAAGCGTCCTACAACAAAGAATAAACGAAGTCTTATTTGTATAATTTGTAAGAGCTTTTATTTTTATTGTTTGCCAAAATCATGTCCTTCAAATGTGAACGAGATTCTACTTTCGCTTTTATTTTACAAAAGTAAACAAAAGAAACTAAATTACGAAACGTAAAACTAAAAGATATACAACATGATAAGACGTAATAAAATAGAGATTGCTACAATATCTCATATAAAAAAACGATACAAATCACGAAAGTATTTCTAATGTCCTTATCAATTTTAAGGCTGTTTTCTTCCACTGGTGATGTAAGAACCATTTCTCATAGTAATGGAAGAGTACAAGGGAAAATGGACGCTAGGCACGAAAATGATTTTTTTAGTTACCACCATTGACCAATTACTCCCTTACTAAAGATCGTTACTGTATAACTGATGTCGGCTAAAACGACCTTAGTCCTATAATATTACAGGTCTTTTAAAACAGCAACCTGTGAAAGAAAATAATATAGACTTGCAAACTTTAAAATTTGATTTCCTCAAAATGTAGAATCTGTGACTACGTCGTTTTTCCTCTGTGCTCTTTTTATTTTGGTGAGATAGTTACTTTTTTTTTTCACCTCGTGAAAAAGACGAAACAGTTAATGAGTTTTACTTGTTTTTATCTACATTAGCCGTAGATTGCCTTTAGATAACCAATAAATCAATGAATTTTACTTAAAATGCTAACCTTTTTAAAAATGAAATAAAACATAATTGACGGATTTCAAGACTAACATCTGACAATTTTACTTCGTACAACACAGAGGTGGTTTGGGGATACCATGACTCTTGTTTCTGTCGGTCACATTATAATGAAACCGACCCAACTATAAGAGGGTGAAATCGGAAAAATTCATTTTTGACCAATCGTGGGTTTCGAACCACGGACCTACCAATTGGGAGACTGATGCTCTCCACGTCTGGAACTAACCGTATTATTTGTTTGTTTCAGTAAAAATGCGAAACTCCACCTCAGCCCCTGTATTCACCATCACAGCACTGGTCTATGGACTGGGAACTTCTAGCAACAGCCCTAACTACGACATGCCTGAATGGATCTTCTCCTATATCATGGAATACATCAGCTACGCCGTGGTTACTGTAGCTTTCTTTGGCCTCATTGGGAATACCCTTATAATGATAACTTTGGTAAAAATAGGCTTCGCTACACCAATCAACGTGAGTTTCTGCGCCCTATGCATCTCGGACTGTCTCTGTATAGTAGCTTTTGCTTGGAATGCTATTTGCTTCATACCAGCATTCGCCAACTCGGACATTCCTTTCAGAGCAAGGGAAGTGGCTATCCCAACAGGCGGTGCTGTCAGCGATGTTTTTTGTGGAACTACGGCTTGGATCACCGCGTACATAAGCATAGAGAGATGCCTTTGCGTTGTGTTCCCGTTGAAAATTAAGAATATAGTAAGCCCATGTAAAGCGCTGTTTTTTGTCTGTGTCATATTTATCATTACTGTGCCTTTTATATACTTACCCTTTTACAATTTCGTGTTCTATACAAATTTTGATAAAGACAAAAACCAAACTTTCATTGGCGTTGAATATAGAAACACGCCCATTGCAGACTACATACATCGTGTGAATTTTATGTACAGAGTTGTGTTTATAAAAAGCTTACCGCTTGCCCTAGTTTTGGTTTGTTCAGTAACGTTGACTGTCAGCCTCAAGAGGAGTATATCGTGGCGACAACGCCAGTCTTGCAAAACTCCTGAAATAAACAACTCTTCCCAACAGAGAAACAGTAAAGACGCGCGCGTTGTCAAGACAGTGTTAGCCATAGCAACGGTGTATATTTTCCTTGGAGGTCTATCTACTGTGAGGCACTTTGCCACCTTGATGTGGCCAGAGTTTCGTGTGATTGGTCCATACGGCCGGTGGAACAGATCGGTTACTAGCCTGACGAACTTCCTTTTATTGATCAACTCCAGTGTAAATGTACTCATTTACTACAAAACTGGCTCTAATTTTAGGAAAACAGTCAACCAGATGGTGTGCTTGAAATATGAGAAATCGCACGGCAGAATCTGTTAGAGCAGAAGAATAAATTTGCGCGATCATGAATCCAAACCTGGAACGATCTTCAGACTGAAAGGTCAATGCTCTTTCAGTTGTGCCCTAATGGGTATGTGGGTGAAATTGTTGTGTGCCCCATAAAAGTGGTGAAATTCCACCAGGCCTTAGAACTTAGGGCTTCTTTGTGCACTTTGCAAAGGGAAACAATTTAACTCATTCTTCTGCATCCTAAAGTTACCAACCTTTAACTAAAATGCTAAAAATGCCAATATTTAAAAACAAATTGGACAAAAAAAAACCCAACGATGTGACTTTGTGTTTTACTTACATATACTATTTTTAATAGGTTAAAATCATAACTGTAATGTTACTGAAAAATCTACTGCTCTCGACCTATATAAACAAATGTAACAAGTAAAGGTGCAAATATATGCCCTACACGTACCGCATAACTAAGGACCCATGTTTGACGGTGGAAAATATAAAGACTCATGTTAGCTCACGGTATTTTGACAACCAAAGTTCGCCTTGAACTGGCTCTGATCCCTAACAATGTTCAGGATCGCAAAACGGTTAAGGTCCATATGCTATAACGCTACGCGTCGCACGTCATTTATGCCTTGGGTCTGGTGTAGTTTCTCTCATGTAACACCAGTTCAAATCGGTGATCGAAAGCTGACCTGTTGATTTGCACTGTTATCTGTCAGTTTTTTTTTTGCTCCTAGGTTGGCTGACAAGTGAAGTGACAATGAGGGAGAGAATTTGGGGGTATAATGGTCTGCACTGGATTTTTCTTTACTGCGAAACAATAACTTCATTTTGCTAGATAAATTGAAGAACAAGTGAAATAATGCGCGGCATCCAAACCACGTCTATCCCGAATTGCAAAAGTGTAGGGTTTCTAATGTGTACTATCGTTTTGTTACCCACTCTATAAAGTATACTTTTTGGTTAGTTAGACACTAGCTTTAGATGTCAATCTTTGTAATATAGTAGGCATTTTTGTACTATATTATATATAATTAAAGATGAGCTCCATTTTTCGGTAATGTATATTTCCTGTAAAATGTATTAGCATATTTAAAAAAAATGGGTAAATAGCGTAAAAGAAATGTGAAAATTAATGAAGATAGCAAGTGTCTTAGAGTTTCATTGCAAAACTTTGATCATCATGAGAATTTTCCTCTGTTTTACAAGAAATATATGAACTAAGAATCTGTACTACCTAGTAGCTGTTTGAAAATCAGTAGGAATGTTCTGGTTTTCAACTGTGATAGTAATTTTATATTATTGATAATAATACAAATAAATTTGATTAAAAGTGCACACAGCTGATTATCAAGAAATAAAACCCATGCAATCTGTATTTACACACAGCGTTCTAAATCAAATTAAATCTATTTAGAAATTGTGTGATTGTTGTCTTATTCTTTGTTTGGGTTTTTTTGACTGCTTTTGTCCTTGTTAAATAAAAATCCTTAAGTCTAGGTTCAGATACTATAAAAATAGTAGTACATGTACTATCAACAACAGTACAAATATTTTAGTGGAAAGTGTTAACACTGATAGCAATGTAATTAATTGAAAACCAGTACCGTCATCGAGTCTACAGTTATAATACAGCTTTTAAAATAAGATCACACGCTATTTTCACTAGAAAAACGCATTTAAATATTCGAAAGAGGAAATACTTATTGGATTATTTAATACTGAACTGTCATACATAATACATTTGATACATTGCTGTGGAAACCCAGCTATAACACTGTATAAAGTGCATTAAATTCAGACATGTGCAGGAAGCTGAGGCAATATTCCGGTAGAATAAATAAGTTATTAAAAAAAACCTGGTTTTATCAAACTTCAGCTTAAAAATAAAATGTTCTTTAAGATTTTAAACATCTGTTGTTTTTTTTTTTTTTTTTTACAAACTTTCGCTTGCAAACTAAATTTCTTTAAAATTAAACTTTAATACTACGTAAGTCTTTAAATTTCTTGATCATCAGAAAGTTATTTTATTTTAACCAAAGATAATTAAAGGAAAGATATTCTACTCGTGAAATTGCGTGAGGATTTCTAAGATTGATGTCCTTTGTTTGAGCACGGGTCAATCCACAGAAACCCACGTAAACAAAGTTGGAAAATGTCAACGAAAAGGCAATGTTCGGGTGATTTTTGTGGTGCAATAAACCGCACTAACAGTCGAAACAAGCCTCATTGCAAAGAAAAAAAATCCTTTTAAAATTCCCACGAGATGAAGAAAGGTAAGATTATTTTTTCCTCATTTTACATCTAGTTTCCTGTTTCTTTAGCTAGATCTACGGTAGTG
The DNA here is from genome assembly GCA_003991915.1 of Elysia chlorotica. Taxonomy (NCBI): domain Eukaryota; kingdom Metazoa; phylum Mollusca; class Gastropoda; family Plakobranchidae; genus Elysia; species Elysia chlorotica. Next base: position 204,294 of record RQTK01000215.1, on the reverse strand, counting down.
TAGATTGGTTAAGCTTAGAGCCAAATGACATTTATTGTCTGTAGTTTATACAAAAAGATTCTGTCTCCCAGTTTAAATTTAAAAGAATGTTCGCTTGTACTGTTTGAAGTATATACTACTTTTAATGTTTTAAATTACATTTGTCAAGTTAGTTATTAAGCCAGCATAATGATAAAACTAACTTTTCACATTCATCTTAAAAAATTGCTCTGGCATTGATCTATCTTAAAATTAAGTGATTAAACTAAGGAAATCTTTCAGACCTGCTGATACAGGAGTGTACTTTATGGCAATTGACTGCTGGATAAATTTTTACTCTAATGCAGCATTGCAGTGTAGTACTACTAGTCCTGTGTAGGGTGGTTTCGCTTCTAGTTGATTTTTAACGTGTGTGTTTAGATTTTCACGTTTTGATGCCCTTGAATCATAAAATCAAAAAATAAGTTATTATAGGTTTATGTGCTTCTTTTTTCTTATAGTAGCAAATTTTGACAGAAGATATGTTTATTCCATTAGGTGCAAGGTCTGGATCCCAAATTCAAGACGGCAGGATGTGTTGATCTGCCCATCTAAATGTTGTGCCTTCCTGTATTAGAATTTATGATTTTAATAATAAGACAAAAAGTTTGTCTTCTTGATGATCATCTTCCACAAATAAGAGTCATAGCACCACATTTGTAGCCTGACAATGTTGCAACCATCAAGGATATTCTTGTTTTGAAATGTACTATTGCTTCAGTTATTATACTGCTATACTGTGTTACATTTGGTTTTTTTTAAATTGTACAGATGATTTGTATGTCCCATAAATATCATCTTTGAAGATATTGGCTTTAATTGAGAATAGTATGCATATTTTATTGTTGTTTTTATGATGATCTAACAATTACATTTACTATTATAAGATCACACGCTATTTTCACTAGAAAAACGCATTTAAATATTCGAAAGAGGGATTACTTTTTGAGTTATTTAATACGGAACTGTCTTACATAATACATTTAATACATTGCTGTGGAAACCCAGCTATAACACTGGTATAAGAGTGCAATGAAATTCAGGCGATGTGCAGGAAGCTGAGGCAATATTCCGGTAGAATAAATAAGTTATTAAAAAAAACCTGGTTTTATCAAACTTCAGCTTAAAAATAAAATGTTCTTTAAGATTTTAAACATCTGTTGTTTATTTTTTTTTAACAAACTTTCGCTTTTCGCTTGCAAACTAAATTTCTTTAAAATTAAACTTTAATACTACGTAAGTCTTTAAATTTCTTGATCATCAGAAAGTTATTTTATTTTAACCAAAGATAATTAAAGGAAACATATTCTACTCGTGAAATTACGTGAGGATTTCTAAGACTGATGTCCCTTGTTTGAGCACGGGTCAATCCACAGAAACCCACGTAAACAAAGTTGGAAAATGTCAACGAAAAGGCAATGTTGGGGTGATTTTTGTGGTGCAATAAACCGCACTAACAGTCGAAACAAGCCTCATTGCAAAGAAAAAAAATCCTTTTAAAATTCCAACGAGATGAAGAAAGGTAAGATTATTTTTTCCTCATTTTACATCTAGTTTCCTGTTTCTTTAGCTAGATCTACGGTAGTGTAGATTGGTTAAGCTTAGAGCCAAATGACATTTATTGTCTGTAGTTTATACAAAAAGATTCTGTCTCCCAGTTTAAATTTAAAAGAATGTTCGCTTGTACTGTTTGAAGAAGAAACTACTTATAAAGTGTTAAATTACATTCGGCAAGTTAGTTATTAAGCCAGCATAATGATAAAACAAACATTTCACATTCATCTAAAAAAATTGCTCTGGTTTAGATCTACCTTAAAAATAAGTGATTAAACTAAGGAAATCTTTTAGACCTGCTGATACAGGAGTGTACTTTATGACAATTGACTGCTGGGTAAATTTTTACTCTAATGCAGCATTGCAGTGTAGTACTACTAGTCCTGTGTAGGGTGGTTTAGTTTCTAGTTAAGTTTTAACGCGTGTGTTTAGATTTTCACGTTTTGATGCCCTTGAATCATAAAATCAAAAAAATAAGTTATTATAGTTTTATGTGCTTCTTATTTCTTATAGTAGCAAATTTTGACAGAAAATATGTTTATTCCATTAGGTGCAAGGTCTGGATCCCAAATTCAAGACGGCAGGATGTGTTGATCTGCCCATCTAAATGTTGTGCCTTCCTGTATTAGAATTTATGATTTTAATAATAAGACAAAAAGTTTGTCTTCTTGATGATCATCTTCCACAAACGAGTGTCATAGCACCACATTTGTAGCCTGACAATGTTGCAACCATCAAGGATATTCTTATTTTGAAATGTACTATTGCTTCAGGTTTTATACTTTTATACTGTGTTACATTTGTTTTTTTTAAATTGTACAGATGATTTGTATGTCCCATAAATATCATCTTTGAAGACATTGGCTTTAATTGAGAATAGTATGCATATTTTTATTGTTGTTTTTATGATGATCTAACAATTACATTTACTATTAATGTTCATTGCATTTGCGATTCAACTTTAGGGACTATCAATAATTTTATGATAAATATCTCATGATCTCTTACTTATAAATTTGAAAGAAAACTTTAAAACTTGCCTTGTTATAGCGAAAATTAGAGAGAGGGAGAGAAGAGAGAGAGAGAGAGGGAG
>RQTK01000215.1:176967-199119 GCA_003991915.1 Elysia chlorotica | reverse complement strand
TATTATTATTATTATTATTATTATTATTATTATTATTATTATTATTATTATTATTATTATTATTATTATATTATTGATGTTTACTTTATTGGACCAGCAGCACTGTTACGATATACATTTTCATAACGACTTAGAGAGGATAAAGAAGGCAAACATTTTCTAACGTTTTAGGCATTATGAACTTTTATTCATTTAATAGCATTTTTGGGGCAGTACATGCAGAAATGTATTATTTTTTTTATCTAGGAGCTCTTCATGAAACTCGTAATAAGATATAATTCCTGCCAGTAAGAAAGCTTGTACGACATTATACTTACTGCTCTTTGTCATGGAGTAGTGAATGGGCGTACATGCAGAATGCAGTTTTTTTTGTATAGCAAGGAGTGCGTTTTTCTTTTTTTTTGCGCAAATAGTATGCCAGTTGGTTTTTGTCTGTACGGGAAAATACTTAGTTATTATTTTATAAGTTCATTTTTTTAAATTTTTTTATTTCATGTGTAGTCGATAATTAGGTTTACAAAATGCTATTGATTAGAAGCGCCACATATGCCATTATGGATTTCCCTGCCTATGTTTAACTAACCCCTTTCCATTAAAAAAAAAAGACACCCGTGATTTTAGGAAATCTTTGTTTTATATTCTGAGAAACTTTAGAAAATGCAATGATTCTTCATAAATTAAAGTTTTAGTATGTAGAATGATATTTTAAAAAGTATGAGCGAGTTAAATTGACATTAATTTTACAAATGTTTTATTATATACTTATGCTACAGATTATTAGCCGAACCTGTCGTTAACCCAGTTATGCGACACTGAGAATAATATCTTGAAAACCATCATTGAAGGGGCTGTAATAGACAATGGATATTTCCAATGTTATTATACATGTATATTAAAAGAGGCAACGTGTGGAGTTTTTATTGTAATGCAATCTGAGATTATGGATGTATTTCTACCTTGGTGCATTTGTCATTGCCCTATTAAATCCTTTTCTACGAAATAATTGCTAGCGAACAGCAATAAACGCTTTCCTAACAGCCAATTTAACCATCAACAAGCCGTAATTTGTTCTTGAAAACGTTTAACTAAATATGCACTATGCCTGATGTGGTTGATTTACAATACTGGAAAATGTGAATCATGTTTATTAACTTTTAACTGGTTGCTGGTTTAGTTAGTTTTGTTTCATTCTTAGCTTGGCAAATTTTTTAAATCAAGTAAAGTTTAAATGATAAAATATTATCCTGTTTAAAAGAACTATAGGTTAATATGCCATGCAATCTGTGAAATGCACTTAAAATGTCATAGTCATTGTTTTTGCAAACTTTAATTCATTGATGCAACATATATAGTGTTTAACGAAAGCAAGATATCATTAGTTTAATGTTAAATCGATTCCGCTTATCTCACGATATGTTATAAAATATCTATTTTAACATAAAATTTCCCCGTTACAACTTACTGTACTATAACTGTTTTGAAGATAAACTGGTGTCTCGTTGTTTATTTGAAACAAAGGGTGGGTTGTAAATTAGTTGTGTAAAAATTATTCATCATTTTGAGGGAGATTTGAATATATTCATCGAAAAAAAATCTAAATCTTTTGTATCTAAAATCAGTGTTCCTGGCACAAGAAAGGGCTTCATAAATCTAAAGTTGAGGCTCTTCTCGTTCTGAGGTATCTGAGTTATGTTCCTCTATTTTTATGCCTGTCCTGAATATCTAAAGAGTTATATCTACAAAACCCACATTTATTTTGTCAAACGTTTTCCTTGAATATTAGTTCCATTGATGCCCCAAGTTTAAAAGGATAACCATTTATATAAACTAGTTAAATTGGCGATATTTTAAATCCCATTTCATATTTAGCCAGTTATTCACTTTTTAAATCAAGATTGTAACTGTTTGTGAGGTAAGAGGATTTAGTTCAAATGATCATAATAAAAAAGAAGGGGCAATAGCTAATAAGAATTTGTTAGGTTTATGACAATTAATGCTAAATTTTAATAGTGTAGAGTAACACAATTGTTGATGTATTCTTTGATCGATCTTTTCACAAAAGCATTTCTAATATCCTTTCAAATTTAAAGCTGTTTTCTTTTACTCGTATTGTAAAAACCATTTCTGAAAATAATGGAAGAGTACAGGGGAAAAACGATGAAAATCATAAAAAATGATTTTTTAGGTACCACCATTGCCCAATTACTCCCTTGCAAAAGGTCGTTTCTGTATAACTAAATAGTCCTATAATATTCAGATCTTTTAAAACAGAATCATGTGACAGAAGTATAGACTTTCAAACTTTAAAATCAAATATCCCCAAAACCTAGAGTCTGTGACTACTTCGTTTTTCCCCTGTGCTCTTATTATTGTCTCGAGATAGTTTCCTTTTCTTATTTAGGCGAAGCAGTTATTGTCTTTTATTAGTTTGTATCTACATTAGCCGTAGTTTGCATCTAAATCATCAATAAATAAATTCGTTTTACTTAAATTAATAACCGTGCTGAAAAGTGAATAAAACATAACATCTGGCAACACAGAGACAGTGTGGGGATACCATGACTCCTGTCTCTGCCAGTCACAGTATACTGTCACCGACCCAACTATTAAAGGGTGAAATCGGAGAAATACATTTTTGACCGACCGTGGATTTCGAACCACGGACATACCTATTGGGAAACCGATGCTCTCCTCGCCTGGAACTATGGGAATAAACCGTATTATTTGTTTGTTTCAGTAAAAATGCGAAACTCCACCTCTGCCCCTGTGTTCACCATCACAGCACTGGTCTATGGACTAGAGACGTCCAGCAACAGGCCTAACTACGACATACCTGAATGGATCTTCTCCTATTTTATGGAATACATCAGCTACGCCATGGTAAATGTAGCCTTCTTTGGCCTGATTGGGAATACCCTTATAATAATAACTTTGGTAAAAATAGGCTTCGCTACACCAATCAACGTGAGTTTTTTCGCCCTATGCATCTCGGACTTTCTCTGTATAGTGGCTATTGCTTGGAAAGCTGTTTGCTTCATACCAGCATTTGCCAACTCCGACCTTCCTTTCAGACCAAGTGAAATAGCTATCACAACAGGCGGTGCTGTCAGCAACATTTTTGGCGGAACTACGGCTTGGATCACCGCATACATAAGCTTAGAGAGATGCCTTTGCGTTGTGTTTCCCTTAAAGATAAAGAATATAGTAAGCCCAGGTAAAGCGCTGATTATTGTCTGTGCCATATTCATTGGGACTGTACCTTTGATATACTTACCATTTTACAATTACGTGTTCTATACAAAATTTGATAAAGAAAAAAACCAAACCTTCATTGGGGCGTCATATAGAAACACACCCTTAGCAGACTACATACATCGTTCGCACTTTATGTACAGAACTGTGGTTATATATAGCTTACCGCTTGTCATAAATTTTGTTTGTTCAGTAACGTTGGCTGTCAGCCTTAAGAGAAGTATATCGTGGCGACAAGGCCAGTCCAGCGAAAACCCTGAAATAAATAACTCTTCCCAACAGAGAAGCAGTAAAGACGCACGCGTTGTCAAGACCGTGTTAGCCCTAGCAACGGTGTATATTTTCCTCGGAGGTCTATCTTCTGTTAGGCACTTTGTCATCTTGGCATGGCCGGAGTTTCGTGTGTCTGGTCCTTACGGCCGGTGGAACAGATCGGCAACTACTCTGACAAACTTGTTTTCCTTGATCAACTCCAGCGTAAACGTACTCATCTACTACAAAACTGGCTCTAAATTCAGGAAAACGGTCAACCAGATGGTGTGCTTGAATTATGAGAAATCCCACGGCAGAATCTCTTAGACATTATAATCTACTATCACGTTGTCAGAAGTTATAATGGATCGTAAGTGCGACGTCACGGTAGCTTAGACCTCGCCTTCAGCCTTTTCTTATTCTTATATCTTACACTGAGCCATAAGCTCAAATAGTTGTTCTTACAATTTAAAATGCCTAAACCTAGTTTAAAAAAGTTTTTGGCATCCAATAGTTAAGTATTTGGCTTTTGCTAAGAAATTAAAAACAAAAAAACTGAAGTTTTGTTCTTTGCAAAATTTTATATACTCAGTGTTTTCTGTATCTTAAAAATGACTACGAAGGAAAGACAAAGATTTTTTTTTTTAATTTTTTTTTGGTCAAAATTGCAATTTTGTATGATTATGTTTCTCTGTACATGTACAATCTATCATTTAGTAATTGATTAGGGTGTTACATGTTCCCCCTTAAAACAACACTAACAGCAGTAGCAACAATAGCAACAACAATATCTACAACAACAACAGCAACAACAACAATAATCATCAAAACAAAACAAAAAATTGCGATATCATCACCGTGAGACCTGCTATATGGTTCCGCAGCCCATATTGTACAAATATTTTTTTCTAACATTAGTGTTAACGTGTTGAGAACACACTAAGTTTTGCCTCGCCATCTTGTTAACTTTAGATAAGATAAGATAAGGTAAACTTTTAGGGTCTATCCAAAGATAATTGCCATCGTGGTTTAACAGGATACAAAATAGGTAGATAGCCATATAGCATAACATGTATTTACATATTATGTATGTACAAGTAAAAATAAATATATGGAAAATAAAGAATGTATTATTTTTAATATAAAATTTCGTTATAAAGTACTATAGATACACACTATTTATTGATTGATTTATAAGCAATCAACACTACATCGGTTGCATAGTAGTTATTATTTAAAAGAATTATTATAAAGTATGTAGATAAAAAGTGTACGATTAAAAAAAGATATGATATATTTATGTATATTATTAAATAAAAATATTCGTATTACACACAAAAATAGACAAAATAACTCACAGAATACAGACAAATATCACAAGGGACAATAGGACGCACGATGTGAACTTCACGTACGTGCGCTAGTTGCGTGGTTAGTTGGTGAATTGGTTGGTTTATTAACGTCCAATTTCTAATAATTATACACTTGTACGGACCCCAAGACTGATGTCCGGCTATTTTACGTGCTGTCACACAGAGAAAATTTCGAGTATACCATAAAACGTCTCAGTCGGTCACATTATATAGACACCCACCCAACCAGGAGCAGAAGAACTCCAACAAATAAATTTGCCCGATCATGGATCCGAACATGGAACGACTTCCCGACTGAAAGACCAATGCTCTTCTACTTGTGCCCCATGGGTATGTGAGTGAATTCTTGTGTGCACCATAAAAGTGGTGAAATTCTACCAGGCCTTAGCACTTATGGCTGCTCTGTGCACTTTGCAAGGGGAAACAATTTACCTGATTCTCATGCATCCTAAAGTTACCAACCATTAGCTAAAACGCTAAAAATGCCAATATTTAAAATAAAATTAAAGGCACATATTTCATTTTGTGCTATACTTACATATATTATTTTTAATAGGATAAAAACATAATTGTAATTTACCAAAAGAAAAATTAGCTGCTCACGATCTATAGAAAATAAATGTGACAAGTATAGGTGCAAAGATAATGCATACCACGCACCGCATTACTAAGGACCCATGTTTGACGAAGGTACTTATAAGAGTAAGTTTGCCTTGAACTGGCTCTGATCGCTAACGGTGTTCAGGCTCGTAAAACGGCCAAGGTCCATTTTGCTATAACACTACGCGCCGCACGTTATTTATGCCTTGGGTCTGGTGTGGTTCTTCCCATAAAACACCGGCTCACATTGGTGATTGAAAGCTGGCCTGACGTCGGACGTTTAACCAACTCAATTACAACTACTAATACGAAAGCTGGCACGGAATTGTGGTTCAGAGTTTTATGATAAGTACAAAGTCCTCAAAGGTAAGGCGTTAGGTACCTCATCAATGTTGTGTCGGTGGCTCGGCTATCCTGAGAGTGTCTACACAGCATGTCTGGAGAAGGATCAGAGCGGGAAAACTTAACCTCCTTCTTGTTTTTTTTTGTTTTTTTTGGAGGGGGTAATCTTTTTCTATTCGGGGTTAACTCCCTTTTTGTATGTTTTAAAAAAAAAGGTGGGCGGGCGGGGCGAGAGGGGGCCGGTGACGCTAACCTAAACATTGTCAACAAAATTGGACAATAAATAATAAAGGGAACCAATTTGAAGAATGAAAAATTAGTCTGAGATAAAACTCTAAGACACACCACCAACCAAAAAAAACCTCCTGAGTTTAAACCTAACAATATAAAATCGTACTTAGTACTACATAAAGACAAGGCGGAATGCCGTGAATTGTGTCTTATCGTGTCAAATTGTACTGACCCAGATCCAATCAGAAGCGAACAAAAAATTAATCATTTTAATTTTCAAATAATTTTACACATGTAGTACTTTTAAACCACTGATACTGCGTGTTCATAAAGGAGGGGGGGGTGCTTTAAAAGGAAGAATATTTGGTTCTATTTTAGAAGACAAGGGTTCGATCCTGCTTTCTGGTAAATTCATCATCGCCGCCTTGGTGGTTGGGTAGGTCTCAGTACAATGTGATCCAATTAGACAGAATTCCAAACATAAAACACATAAATTGGAAAACAAGATTGAGAAAGATCTGAACACATCTCTACATTTTAACCCTACCAGAATAGCCCAGCCACTTTCCCCTTCAGTGACCACAATAGTCCTAATTATTGTTGCCCTTTCCTCTCTTTCTCTTCCATATCTAACATGTCTGCCCGCTTTGCTGGGAAAATCACCCCTCTCTGTACAACCCCAACATAATGTGCCTCTTAGGTTAATTGAGACAGCCCGGTACTATATGGTATGTAAAACATCGTCTAAGCCAGTACTAGGACCATACAATTTCGACCGATGAAAAGATCGAAAGGTCTACAAAATCGAACATTTCAAGGTTCAAGGTTCAAGGTAATTCATCACCACCCCAACCCAGCCACTTTCCCCTTCAGGGACCATAATAGTCCTAATTATTGTTGCCCTTTCCTCTCTTTCTCTTCCATATCTAACATGTCTGCCTGCTTTGCTTTTTTTCTTTCCATATTAAGCCCATATTTAAAGAATAATCATAATTGAATTTTGTGCCGGACAGCAATTTTTGACACAACTTTCATTAGTATTACTAGTAGAGGTACCGTTCTACAAACGGGGTTGAAAATTTCATCTTACCTTACTTTGTCAAGATCTCGAGATAAACAGTATTGAAAGTGGTGTTGTCTTTCTCTGGCTTGAATATATTAGAATCTTAATTTAGGGTCTAGATCTAAATACCTAGAAGCTCTATTTAGAGACGGTGTATTATTTATTGGTCTAGCTCTAGAATCTATAGGCCACATCTAATCTAATTCTGTCTATATCGAGATCTCTACTCTAGATTTAGCTCTAATCTAGATTTTGTATTTTTAAATTTAATTTGAAATTTGTCTGTTGATATCTGAAAACAGCACGGAGATTTCTGTAAAGATGGCTTTAGAATTTAGACTTTAGACCGTTTGAAACTCTACAAAATTCCGACTTTCACTTTGGATTTAGGACTAACCGGTATTTCTCGTACCGGAAATCATTCGCATGTCGATATATTTTTCGCAGAGTAATGAAACATTTCGCCTTTTATTTTCTAAAATCAATCGTTTTGCCTAAAAAATATTATTACCGTCGACAACATCGTACACAATTATCCTAACACATCAAATTTAAAATGTCTAAATAGTGAAGTTTGCCCGTGATTCGAGGCAGAAAAATTGTCCACCGTCAATAATTATTAATAGAATACGATTTTCGGAAATTAAATTTGGTTGTTTTCGTGTCCTAACTTACCGATGACCGAACAGCAGAATGTTTTGTCTTACGACGTGAAATTTGGCAGAGGATTTTAGAAAAAGTGGAAACAATAATGAGTTTAATGTTGTTTTTTATTTCGTTTTGCTTGTATCATCAAGGGTCTCTTAATTGAACTTGTTATATGATACAAGCTAGTAAGATTTCTATGACGAGTTATAACCTCCTACGATGTTGAACTTACTCCTCATAGTCACGGAGTAGTTATTGGCGGCACATGCAGAATGTTTTTTGTATAGTAAGGAGTGTTTTTGTTGTTGTTTTTTATGCAATTAGTATACCATTTAAATTTTGTGCAAAGGTAAAATACTAAGTTTTTATGCTATAGTTTCAAGTATGTTTTTTGTTTTCGTAAACTCTACTTACTGTGACCCTATACGTTTATAATCTATTTCAGATAAGTGTATAAATGCTATTCTCTAGAAGCGCCACAGATGGAATTATTAATTTCCCTGCCTATGTTTAACAAATCTTCTTTCATAAAAAAGAAAGACCACCGTGATTTTACATGTTTTTTTTGTTGTTTTTGTTTTGATTTTTATATTCTGAGAAACATTCGAAAATCAATAATTATTCACAAATAAAAGCTTTCGTACATAGAATGACATTTAAAAAATATGAACAAGCTAAATTGACATTAATAACTCTTCAATGTCTCACTTTCTACTTGAGCTATAAATTATTAGTCGAACCTGTCGTTAGCCCATTTAATAGACAATGAATATTTCCAGCGTTGTAATATTAAAAGACACAACATGTGAAGTTTTTACTGCCATGCAATCTGGGACTATAGATTTACTTCTACTTTAGAGCAGTTTTCTTTGACCTATTAAATATTGTTCTACAAAATAATTGCTTGTCAACAAAAGTAAACGCTTTCCTAAGAGGTACCATTATACCTGATGTGGTTGATTTACAATACTGGAAAATCTGAATCGTGTTTTTTTTGTTTTAACTGGTTGATAGTTTAGTTGGTTTTGTTTCATTCTTATTTCAGAAATTTCGAAAATTAGGTAAAGTTTGAATAATAAGATAACTTCGTGGTTAAAAAAAATTATTGGTGGACTTGCCATGTAATATGTCCAATTAAATGTGTGTAAAGCCCTTTAAAATGTCATAGACATCGTCTATATAATCTTAAACTCATTGATGTAGAATATATAGTGTTTCACGAGTGTAACGTATCAGTAGTTTAATGTTATACATGTATCGATTCCGCTTTTTAACATAACATATCCTCATCACAACTTACTGTTGTGTATCTATTATGAAGATAACCTCGTGTCTCATTGTTTAGTTTAATATTAAAGGGTGCATGGCGAATTAGTTGTGTAAGAAGTATTCAGCATATGAGGAGGATTTAAAAATTATAATCGAATAATATTCCAACTCTTTTGTATCTACAATCATTATTCCTGGCATGAACAAAATCTAAAGTTAAGGCTCTTTTTTGTTTTGAGGTATCAGAGTTCTGTTCCTCTGTTTTCATGCCTGTCTCAGAATCTAAAGGGTTTTCTCTACAAGACCCAGATTGGTATTGTCAAACGTATTCATTGAATATCAGTTCCATTGGTGCTCCAATCACTAAAAAAATACCAATTAAATAACTTAGTCAAATTGGCGATATTTTAAATCCCATTTCATATTTAGGCAGTGACTTACTTTTTAAATCAAGATTGTAACCCTTTGTAAGGTAAGATTAGTTAGTTTAAATTTTGATGCTGATGAAAATAGGGAACAAAGTCTAATTTTTATTACAGTTTAAGTTAATTTAATGACAATTAATGCTAAATGTTAATAGTCTAGAGTAATACATTTGATAATATTCATTTTTTCGATGGTTTATACATTGTATATATTTTTTTATATCCCATATAAAAATACCATACAAACCACTAAGGCATTTCTAATATCCTAACCAAATTTCAGGCTATTTTCTTTCACTCGTGATGTAAGAACCAGTTCTGGTAATAATAATAATGGAAGAGTACAGGGGGAAAAGGACGGTACTGACAAAAAGAAATTTTTCACGTTGCCCGATTACCCCCTTGCTAAAGATCGTTGCTGTATGACTAAGTTTGACTAAAACGACCGTAGTTCTATAGTATAAATGTTATTTAAATCATCAATAAATCAATTCGTTTTCCTTGGACCAATAGCCTTGCTGAAAATTGAATAAAACAACATCTGGCAATTTAACATCTTGCAGCATAGAGATAGTTTACGACTCCTGTCTCTGCCGATCACATTATACTGACACCGACCCAACTATTAGAGGGTGAAATCGGACATTATATAAATTTACGTTTCGAACCACGGACATGCCTATTGGGAGATTTGAGCTCTACGCGTCTGGAACTATGGGAATAAACCGTATTATTTGTTTGTTTCAGTAAAAGTTAAAGCGGAGGAACAATGCGAAACTCCACCTCTACCCCTGTATTCACCATCACAGCCCTGATTTATGGTCTAGGGACTTCTAGCAACAGCCCTAACTACGACATACCTGAATGGATCTTCTCCTATATCATGGAATACCTCAGCTACGCTATGGTTACTGTAGCCTTTTTTGGCATGATCGGAAATACCATTATTATGATAACTCTGGTAAAAATAGGCTTCGCTACACCAATCAACGTGAGTTTTTTCGCTCTATGCATCTCGGACTGTTTCTGTATAGTGGCTCTTGCTTGGAATGCTATTTGCTTCATACCAGCATTTGCCAACTTGGACCTTCCTTTCAGACCAAGTGAAGTGGCGATCCCAACAGGCGGTGCTGTCAGCAACATTTTTTGTGGATCTACGGCTTGGATCACGGCATACATAAGCTTAGAGAGATGCCTTTGCGTTGTGTTTCCCTTAAAGATAAAGAAAATAGTTAGCCCAGGTAAAACGCTGTTTAGTGTCTGTGCCATATTTATCGTTACTGTGCCTTTTATATACTTACCATTTTACGATTTCGTGTTCTATACAAAATTTGATAAAGACAAAAACCAAACCTTCATTGGGGTGGAAACTAGAAACTCGTCCTTAGCAAAGTACATACATGGTGTGCACTTTATGTACAGAGCTGTGTTTATATATAGCTTACCGATTGCCATAAATTTGGTGTGTTCAGTAACGTTGGCTGTCAGCCTTAGGAGGAGTATATCGTGGCGACAACGCCAGTCCAGCGAAAACCCTGAAATAAATAACTCTTCCCAGCAGAGAAGCAGTAAAGACGCGCGCGTTGTCAAGACCGTGTTAGCCCTAGCAACGGTGTATATTTTCCTTGGAGGCCTATCTAGTGTTAGACACTTTGTCACCTTGATATGGTCAGAGTTTCGTGTTACTGGTGCTTATGGCCGATGGAACAGAACAACCACTACCCTGACGTTCTTGTTTTCCTTGATCAACTCCAGCGTAAACGTACTCATCTACTACAAAACTGGCTCTAAATTCAGGAAAACGGTCAACCAGATGGTGTGCTTGAAATATGAGAAATAACACGGCAGAATCTGTTAGAGAATACAGTCATCTGTCACGTTAAAAAGATGTCTGAGGAAATACAATAGATTGTAAAACAATGCCAAGACGCGGTAGCTTAGAACTCGTCTTAAGCCTTTTCATTCCATTACCGGTACGACGAGTCGCAAGCTAAACTCGCTGTCCTTACAATCTAAAATGCTCAAACCTAGTTTTAAAATAAGTTTTTGGCATTAAATATTTAAGTAATCGGCTTTTATTAGAAACAAAACATGGCTTCTTCAAAAATAGAAATAAAATTAATTTAAAAATTTCAATCTTTTTTTTTTTGCACAATTTTATTTACTGAGTGTTTCCTGTGTCTTAACAATGCTTCACGGAGGAAAAACATCATTTTGTTACAGATCTTTTTTGATTGTCAAAGTAGCAATTTTGTATGATTATGTTTCTTTCTACATGTATGATTTATCGTTTTAGTCATTGATTAGTGTGTTTAATGTGCCCCCTTAAAACAACACCAACAGCAGTAACAACAATAAACACAACAATATCTAAAAACAACATTTACAACAGCAACAACAACAACATTCATTAAAACAATAAAATAAAACCTGCGATATCAACACCGTCAGAGCTGTTATGTTTCCGCAGTCTATATTGTAAAAATATTTTGTTTTTGGATATTGATGTTGTTATTGTTGTAAATATTGTAAAAAATACTTTCCTTTTACTATTAGTGTTAACATGCTGAAAGCACACTAAGTTTTCATTCGCCGTCTTGTCAACTTTAAATAAGATAAGATAAAATAAGATATGATAAGGTATACTTTTAGTGTCAATCGCGGTATAACGGGATACAAAAAATATAGATAGCTAATTAGCATAACATGGATTTGCATATGTAGGTAACAGTAAAAATAAATATAATTATGGAAAGTGCATATAGCTATTTGTATGAACAATAGAAATATTGAGAAAGCCCCCAACAGACATCACGAGGCAGAGTCTGGAATGGAACCCACAGTGCTAGCGGAAAGTTGGACGACCTAAACAGACATGGCGAAGAAGTATGGAGGCAGAGATTAGGAGTGCTGGCATGACATGGACTGAACTGAAGAGGGATGCCCAGAACCGAGTCAGATGGAGAAGCGTTGCTTTGGCAATATGTTCCTCCGGGGACCCAGAGGCATAAGTCAAGAGTCACACAGAGACAATTTTGGGTATACCATAAAACGTCTCAGTCGGTCACATTATATTGACACCCACCCAACCAGGAGCAGAAGAACCCCAACAAATAATTTTTTCCGATCATGGATCCGAACCTGGAACGACCTTCCGACTAAAAGGTCAATGCTCTTCGACTTGTGCCCTTATGGGTATGTGAGTGAATTCTTGTGTGCACCATAAACGTGGTGAAATTCCACCAGGCCTTTACAATTATGGCTGCTCTGTGCACTTTGCAAAAGAGACAGATTTTAACTCATTCTTCTGCTTTCTAAAGTTACCAACCATTAACTAAAACGCTAAAAATGCCAATACTTTTTAAGAACATTAAAAGCACAGATTTAATTTTGTGCTCTACTTAAATATAATATTTTAATAGGATAAAGTCATCATTGTAATTTTACCCAAAAAATCAACTGCTCACGATCTATATAAAATAAATGTGACAAGTAAAGGTGCAAGGTAAAGTATGCCTAATCTAAACCTTTCAATAGATAAAAGCACAGTTGAAGTTTGTCGTAAGGCAAACAATCTAGGCGCGATTCTCGACAGTTCGATTACTGTGGATGACCACATCAACAACATAACTAAAATATTAAATTATGAATTTAAAAAGATTAATCAAATGAAGAAATACCTTGACTATGAGTCACTTAGAACAGTGGTGTGTGCATTTGTGCTATTACGCCTAGACTATTGCAATTCTTTGCTAGCTGGTCTCGAATACATAAATTACAGAGAGTTCAGAACAGAGCAGCCAGACTTGTATTAGGATTAGATTTCTACGACAAAACCAGTTCTACTCATATGCTCAGAACCCTTCATTGGCTCCACGTTTTGGCTAGACTTACTTACTTACTTACTGCCCTTTTTGCCATTGGCAATTAGGGCAGCAATTTTTTCGGCTAGAATTGAGTACAAAATTGCTCTTCTTTGTTTTAAAGCGCAAGGTAACAACTCACCCTCCTACATAAAAGAACTTATTTCCCCGTACAATCTTGTACGTCAGTTACGATCTGAAAACAAAATCTTTTGCACGCTCCTAGGACCAATCTTGTATTATATGGAGATTGATCCTTTTCCAAAGCTGGCCCCACCGTTTGGAACTATCTGCCTCTTACAATAATATCAATCTCTAGTGATTCCATCAGCCAGGCAGCTTCTACAGTTACACTGCCACCTGCCCCAACCAATGACAATACAGCACTTCATCCAAATCTAGACCTACTGATACTGATCGAAATCTAGATCAAGATCTACGACAAAGTGAAAACAGACATAACCTAGATCTAGATCTCCACAACGTAGACCTAGCTTTAGATCTGCTACATTACCAGAAGAAGCAGATATACCCACACGGATTAGATCTACATCACGACTACCGTTTCCACCTCACATCAATTAGGCAGCTTCTAAGTTTACACCACCAACTGGCCCAAACCATGACGATATCAATATTCTTTCCTACAATATTGGAGGAATGACAGAGACATGCCAGCTTTGTGACGCAAAATTATGGCCCACAGAAATATCCTCAATATGCTGTGCCAATGGTCAAGTTAATTTACCATCATTGAACATTGTACCGGAACCTTCACACCAGCTATTTGTGTGGGATAGGCTACTGCAGAATCTAGACATGTTCGAAATAACATTCGAAGTTACAATTCAGCTTTCGAATTCGCATCACTTGGTGTAAACGGGGACAAACGGAATTTATCTACCACAGTCAGTTTCCACTCATGGTCAGTTTTATGTAGCTATGTCAAGAGTTAAAGGCTATATTGGTTTGCAATTTGCATTGGCACCGCCATCTGAGAACTCTATGGCTGTGACAAGCTACACCAATTATGTTGTCTTCAAATCAGCATTTATACTACAATGGTAAGTACAATATTTTCTGATAACATAACATCAATGCCAACATGGGTATTAATCTGAGAGGTCATATCCCAGTTGTGTACGCTTAGGTATTAATTTAAACTTTCAATCCCCCGAATTCGTGGGCCTTCAATTAGTACAAACAAAAAAATCCAACAAAAGTGGTAGCAGTACCAACAAAATACGAAAAACAAAACAATATGCGAGCGGGTAAAAGTAACAATGTTGTTCCTTGTTATGATAATAATATAATCTAGTGAACAGACCAAGAACTCCTCCGGGCGGTAGAGCACTAAGGATCTACGCATTGCGAAAACTGTGCTGGTCATTGCAGCGGCGTCTATTCTCCCTGGAAGTTTGAACAGTATGCGATATCTCCTCTCAGTGGCGTGGCCGCAGTTTTGCCCCATCAGAGTCTACAGCCGCTACTACAGATCCATGGCAAGGCTGAGCTTTTTACTCTCGCTGGTCAACTCCAGTGTCA
Organism: Elysia chlorotica; assembly: GCA_003991915.1. Lineage (NCBI taxonomy): Eukaryota > Metazoa > Mollusca > Gastropoda > Plakobranchidae > Elysia > Elysia chlorotica. The sequence goes on along the minus strand of RQTK01000215.1, from coordinate 184,256 downwards.
ACTTTCCTACATACTTCAGGATAGACCCCGAAGTGGACATGGTATATTGAAAACGTTAGAAAAACAGTAAACATTATTGATAATTTCAGCTACATGCAATTTATGGTGTGGTACTAACCGGTAAAAGTAAGACAACATATAATAGAATCTAATATAATCAGATAGCCGAAATTATTCATTAGAGAAAATACCTTTGTATTTTGTTCAAATACTAGTGATTAGAAGTTATCTGTAAATAAAACATTAAACCATCACTACCCAACCTATTTGACTATATTATGCAGATAAGTTTGAAAGTTTTTGACAAAAAAGTTTGCATAAGTCTTGAGCTTGTATAAGAAACACACATAGACTATATACTTATTTAGTGAGACTTTGCACAATTGAGCTCACAGTGCTATTGATACGAGGAGCTAGCATGACACGTACTCACTCAATTTTTTTTTCAAATTAAAGCGGTTGAACAATATTTAGACTGAGATTTCACTAAGGTTTAAGGAAGGAAGCAACCGCCTTAATTATCATGAACCATGTACGCAAAATCATTTCACTATTTCACATTCCCTTATAACATTGGAAAAATCTGAGACTCTCTGGGCTCACGCCGAGACATTGAAAAAAAAGTAATACACTCTAAGCATGTTCATATTTCTCCTACCTTGTACTATAAATATTTCCTTAAAGATGCAGGGGCGCAGTAGCCCTGGGGAATAACATTGACTTCCAACGCATGAGGTCCGTTGTTCGAGCCGCGCTCTGGTGACTTTATCCCCTACTGGTTGGGTCGGTGTCAGCGTAATGTGATCGGCTGAGAGAGGGTTATCGCAGCAATGTCTCTGTGTGGTAGCACGTAAACTTGTCAAATGTTAGTCTTGAGGCCCGCCCACAGTATATACTATATAGGCAAACAGACGAATCGACAGTTCGAAAGACTGCTTGTTTGTTTTGTTGTTCAACGTCCAACATCAGCGTTATGTTGGCTATAAGGTGGACGGATCCCAAGACATACGTCTAATATTGTTACATGCTGCTCCACACGAGGCGGGGCGGGGAGTAAAAACCAAACAGACAGAAAGAGGTAAACGGGCAGACTAAATTGGACAGACACAGGTTGTCAGACAGACAAACGCCTGACATTTCATTTGATTTCTCTCTCTCTCTCTCTGTATGTGTGTCTCTCTTTCGCTTTTGTGCCTACGTCGGAGTAAATTTACATATAAAAATCCACGCGTTATACATCGCTTATTCATGATGGTATTAATTAAAATCTATGTTGGTATGTTTCATTAATTTCAAGGTCTTGTGATACGGTAGTTGCCAGAACCAGAGCTTGTTTAACAGTTTTCATTATTTTCAGTAAGTGAGGCCTATGGAATCCTAATGGCTAAAAATGTCGCACTTACGTTATAAGAGAGAGATCATCGTTTTCTCCTTTCTGCAAATTATCGGACCATACCGTTTAACCCACAGAGTAAAACATTGTAGGAGCTGATAAAATAAAACACGATATGAAAGTACAAAACTTACACGTTCAAAACAAAACAAGGTCAAAACGAATTCACAATTGACATTTTCCCTAATCCAGACTAAAATGTTCTATGCTCTGAAAAATACTTACTATTCCTGTTCCATCAGATTACAATACTGAAGTTTGCGGAAACTCGCCGCCATATTGCACAATAGAAGTACGTTATTTTTTAAATGAAAATGAATCCTTTTTGTACACTTCCACCGGGCTATTAATTTTGTGCTTGTGCGAAGTTCATATTCGTGGTGGAACCTAAAAATAGACGTAAATTAGAAGAAAAAGCCACTCTCTTGTCGCAATTTTTTTCCATAGAGATAAATACTGGAAATATAATTATATTATTATTTTGGGAACAAAGGATTGGTTGGTTGGTTTGGTTTTAACGTCCAACGTCAGCAACTTATAGGCTATATCGTGGACGGGCCCTAAGACGGACGTCTGACAATTTTATGTGCTGCCACACACTGACATCATTTGAGTTCATAACCAAAGTGATCCATACCATAACAATATTTGCCAGCGTTTGAACAGTTCACGCTCTAAATTGTATTTGTTTGTTTGTTGTTTATCGTCCAATGTCAGCACTATATAGGCTCTATTGTGGATGTGTCCCAAGTGTAACGTCTGACAATATTACGTGCTACTACACAGTGCGGGGATACCGTGACTCCTGTCTCAGTTGGTTGTATTAAACTGACACTGATCCGAGCAGTAAGAGACGCAATCGGACAAGTACTTTTTGACCCAATCGTGGGTTTTGAACCGGAGACCTTCCGACTCGATTGGGAGACCCACGCTCTAACACTTGCCCCAGTTCACCCCCCCCCCTACCGCCCCTACACTGAAAATAGAGTGAATCAAACGAAAAATGAGACCGCGCAAAACAACAACAACAACAACAAAAAAAAAACAACAACCCAAAAAACCTAACATCCAAACAGTCTCAACAGCTGTACATCGAGAAAAGAAACCCAATCAATTTTTTTTATCAAAGCAAATTAATGATAAAAGAATGAGGAGCCGATAAAAAATAAGATTTTTAAGCCATCCAAATAATATACAAGTTCAAAACAAAACAATTGTTCCCTTTCCATGACAACAAGCTTAGATCGCTTTCATCATTGATATTTTCCCCAATCCATACTAAAAAGTACGACGCGCGTGAGAAAAATACCTACCCTCTTCCTGTTCCATCAAATTACAATACATTTGTACTTTAGTTTCCGGAAACTCGCCGCCATATTGCACAGCTTGCGCACCTTTTTGCTTAGTGCAAATGGGTGCACTTTGTGCACTGCCGAAGGGCTGTTTGTGTTTCTGTGAACTACATATCATGTTATCGCCGATGTCTGTAACAGATGATGCACATGAAAAAAAAGAACGACTGAATGTAGTACGACTTCAAAAGAGGATTGTACCGCTCCAAACAGTTACAATTACAAGTGTCCCTGTAGAAAGTTTTTAAAACATATGTTAATATAAATGGTGTTATATCCAAAACTATCATCACAAACACAGGTGCACCGCAAGGCTGTGTGCTTTCGCCAATTTTATACACTGCCTACACCAATGACTACCAGACAAAAGGCACAAACACACAATTAATTAAATTTGCGGACGACTCTTGCCTAATCGGAAACGAAGACTTTTACTTTGAAGAGATTAACAAGTTTGTGTCATGGTGCGATATTAACTTCTTAAATTTGAACATTAATAAAACAAAATGAACATTAATAAAACAAAAGAAATGATTTTTTTTAGACGAAACGAGGCACCTGCTTTAACATCCCTAAAGATAAAGGACGTACAAGTTGAAGTTGTTGACACATACAAATATCTTGGCCTCACCATTGATTGTAAACTTTCCTTTAACGCACTAATTGAAATACTGATTAAAAAAGCTAATCAACGACTATAAGAAATTAAAGTCTTTTAATGTCGATTACAACATTATGAAAATCTTTTATGTTTCCTGTATCCAAAGTGTAATTTCTTTTGGAATTACATGTTTTGGAGAAAACCTATCAAAAGCCCACTCGCAAAGAGTAGAAAAAATAATAAAGAAAAGCTTCCCAAATTATAGGCTGTGAACTGACGTCTTTCAAAGACAAGTATTTTTTACAAGTAATTAAAAAAGTTAAATGAATTACATCAGACACAAACCATCCTCTACACAATGAATACGAAACGTCCAAAAGAAGCAACAGACTATTATCAAAAAGAGCAAGAACAGATAGCTACAAAAACTCATTTATACCAGCATCAATTAGGCGCCTGACAAATAGCTTTACCTAGAGCGGGGCGAACGTTGGTCTCCGGGTCGTAACAATCGCAGTCGGGAACTTTGTGTTTGTATGCAGTATTAAATGTATTCTTGTATATGCGTGAAGAGTTGTGTATTTGAAATTGCTCATTATATTTTATTATTATTATTATCATATTTTCATCACTAATTTTTTATATCACACGTGTACAACTGGTGTATTTATGTATGTAGGACCACGACAAATTTCCCTATGGGATAATAAAGGATTATCTTATCTTATCTTATCTTATTAGGCACGGAATTGTCAATGGCGGTACGTAAATATGATATTTGAAAAAAATTTAATAACAAAGAGTGTTTTTGTTTTCTATTGCGCAAGTAGTAATTAGTTTTTTGTTTGTTTTCTTTTGCTGTACGGAACAATACTTAGTTATTACTTTTTCTTCTTAAATCATTTTTACTGTGACCCTATTCATGTATAATTTAGTTCACATAAATATGTTTATAGATTCTATTTATTTGAAGCACCACATATGTAATTATTTCCCTTCCTATGTTAAACACACACCCCTTACATTAAAAAGAAAGCTTTAGTAGTATATACAATGACATTTAAAAAAACATGAGCGAGATAAATTGGCAATAATTTCACGAATGTCTTATATACTTAAACTACAGATTTTCCAGCATCAATTAGGCGGCTGCAAAATAGCTTTACCTAGAGCGGGGCGAACGTTGATCTCCGGGTCGGGACAATCGCAGTCGGGAACTTTGTGTTTGTATGCAGTATTAAATGTATTCTTGTATATGCGTGAAGAGTTGTGTATTTGAAATCGCTCATTATATTTTATTATTATTATCATCATTATCATCACTATTTTTTATGTCACACATGTACAACTGGTGTATTTATGTATGTAGGACCACGACAAATTTCCCTATGGGATAATAAAGGATTATCTTATCTTATCTTATCTTATTAGGCACGGAATTGTCAATGGCGGTACGTAAATATGATATTTGAAAAAAAATTTAATAACAAAGAGTGTTTTTGTTTTCTATTGCGCAAGTAGTAATTAGTTTTTTGTTTGTTTTCTTTTGCTGTACGGAACAATACTTAGTTATTACTTTTTCTTCTTAAATCATTTTTACTGTGACCCTATTCATGTATAATTTAGTTCACATAAATATGTTTATAGATTCTATTTATTTGAAGCACCACATATGTAATTATTTCCCTTCCTATGTTAAACACACACCCCTTACATTAAAAAGAAAGCTTTAGTAGTATATACAATGACATTTAAAAAAACATGAGCGAGATAAATTGGCAATAATTTCACGAATGTCTTATATACTTAAACTACAGATTATTAGTCAAACCTGTCGTTAAAAGGAGATGCAAAATTGAGAATAATATCTTGAAAATCTGCATCAAAGGGAGGGTAAAATTTAATGGTTACCTCCAGTGATATAAAACATGTATATTAAAATACACAACATGTGGAGTTTTTACTGTAATGCTGTCTGAGACTATAGATTGACTTTTACCCTAGCGGAGTTATCTTTGAACTATTAAATAATTTTCTACAAAATAAACGATAGTCAACAAAAACATACGCTTTCCTAACAGGTACATTAACAATCCCCAAGCCGTAATTTACTCATTAACTGAGGATATATTAAACCTAATGTGGTTGATATACAATACTGGAAAATGTGAATCATGTTTATTTTGTTTTAACTTGTTGATAGTTTAGTTATTTTTTTCTTTTATTACTAGCTCGGCAAATTTTGAAAATTAGGTAATGTTTGAACACTAAGATTACTTCCTTTGTTTAAATAATTTTGGATGAAATTGCCATGTACTCTTAAATTCATTGATGTTGCATGCATAGAGTCTTACGAGTGTACGATATCATTAGTACATGTATAATGTTAAATCGATTACGCGTATATATCATGATATGTTATAAAATATCTACTTCGACATAAAATATACTCATCAAACTTACTGTTTTGTATCTGTTTTACAGATAACCTAGTGACTCATTGTTTTGTTTCAAATAAAAGGGTGGATTGTGATTTAGTTGTGTAAGAATTATTCAGCGTCTGAGGAGGAATTAAAAAAGTTATAATCGAAAAATGTTACACATCTTTTTGTATCTAAAATCATTATTCCTGACATGAAAAAAGTCTTCATTAATCTAAAAGTTAAGGCTCTTCTTGTTTTGAGGTATCTGAGTTCTTTTCCTCCATGTCTGTCTGAGAATCTAAAGGGTTGTATATTTTAAACCCATATTATTTTGTTTTGTCAAATGTATTCCTTAAACATTAGTTCCATTGGCACTCCAATCTTGAAAGGAAAACCATTTCAATAAATTAGTCAAATTGGCGATATTTATAATCCAATTTCATATGCAGCCATTGATTTACTTTGTAACCGTTTGTAGGTTAAGAGGATTAAGTTTAAATTTTGATGATGGTCAAAAACAGGGGACAATGCCTTATTTTCATTACAATTTAAGTTAAGTTTATGACACATTTGATAATATTAGTTCGATGGTTTGTAAAATTTATATATTTTTTCGTATTCCATATAAAAATACCATACAAACAACCAAAGCATTTCGAATATCCTTAGCAAATTTAAGACTTTTTTCTTTCACTCTAAATGTAAGAACCATTTGATAATACTGGAACAGTAGAGGGGAAAAACGACGGTATTCACAAAAAAGATTTTTCAAAATACCCCCATTGCCCGATTACTTCCTTGTCAAAGGTTGTTACTGCATAACTAATTTTGACTAAAACGACCGTAGTCCTATAATATTAAGGTCTTTTAAAACAGCATCCTCTGACAGAGTTTCAAATTTAAAAGAAATAATTTCCTCAAAAGGATAACTTGTGACTACGTCGTTTTTTCCCGCGAGATAGTTTCCCTAAATTATTTAGGCGAAGCAGTTAATGTGTTTTATGGGTTTTTATCTACATTAGCCGTAGCTTGCCTTTAAATCATCAATGAAAATAAATTCGTTTTCATTAGACCAATAGCCTTGCTGAAAACTGCATAAAACATACCGTCTAGCTATTTTACGTCTGGCAACACAGAGACAGTGTGGGGATACCATGAGTCCTGTCTCTGCCGGTCACATTATACTGACCACGACCCAACTATTAGAGGGTGAAATTGGATAAATACATTTTTGACCAATCGTGGATTTCGAACTACAGACCTACCAATTGGGAGACCAATACTCTCCACGTCTGGAACTAACCGTATTATTTGTTTGTTTCAGTAAAAATGCGAAACTCCACCTCTGCCCCTGTGTTCACCATCACAGCACTGGTCTATGGACTAGGGACTTCTAACAACAGCCCTAACTACGACATACCTGAATGGATCTTCTCCTATATCATGGAATACCTCAGCTACGCCATGGTTACTGTAGCCTTCTTTGGCCTCATCGGGAATACCATTATAATGATAACTCT
>RQTK01000215.1:157637-175756 GCA_003991915.1 Elysia chlorotica | reverse complement strand
AACAACATCATGAAGAACAACTACAACAACAACAACAACACCACCACCACCAACAACAACAATAAAAACAAAAAAGAAACTGCGATATCATCACCGTCAGACCTGCTCTCTGGTTCCTCAGCCCATATTGTAAAAATATGTTCTTTTTGATATTAGTGTTAACATTTTGAGAGCCCACTAAGTATTGCCTTTGCCATCTTGTCAACTTTAGATAAGATAAGAAAAAAAAAGATAAAATACGATAAAATGAGATATGGTATAGAGAAGTGTCATCGTGGTTTAACGGAATACAAAAAGGTAGATGGCCAATAATTTACATAATTTTTAAAACATATAGTGCAGTAGTAAAAATAAATAATTATATGGAAACTATAAATAGATCTTTATATAAATAATAAGAATAGTATTTTAATAATGCACTAGTTGTAAAGCATTATATAAACACACTGATTATTAACTGCAGAAAAAGGATATAACACTACACTGGTTCCATAGTAATTATTATTTAAAAGAAACATTATAAAGTATATTTATACAAAATGTACGATGAATTAAAAAAGAGAGAGGCACACTCTCTATGTCTCTATATTTTTGTAATATTTAATTTTCTTACTGAATTACATACAATATATATATATATATGTGTAAGAAAATGAAATATTACACAAAAATAGAGACGAAAGAGCTCAGAGAAACAGAATGATATCACCAGGGACAATAGGACTCACGGTGTGAACTTACTTTGCGTAAGTTGCGTGGTTAGTTGATGAATTGGTTGGTTTCTTAATGTCCAACTTCTAATCCACACTTGGACGTGCCTCCAGACTAAGGTCCGACTTGTCGTGTTGACTCCGAGTGTTTCGATATTTACACAATGTCTCCTGACTCTTTTCTTGAATACAAAGCACTCTTTATCAAACCACTTTGACTTTGAGATTTAATCTACCTCTGTCTAGATCAAGATCTCTACTCTAGATTTAGGCCTAATCTAGATTTTGTGTTTTTAAATTTAATTTGAAATTTGTCTGTCGATATTAGAAAAGATCACGAAGCTTTCTGGTAAGACGGCTTTAGAGTTTAGACTTTAGACCGTTAGACGATCCACTTCCGACTTTACCTTTGGATTTAGGCCTAACCGGTATTTCTCGTACCGGAAATCATTCGCATGTCGATATCTTTTCGCATAGTAATGAAATATACTTTTTGCCTTTTATTTGTTAAAATCAATATTTTTACATAAAAATATTATTCTTGTCGCAAACATCGTACCAAATTATCCAAACATACCAAATTTCAGGGTTCTAGATGGTGTAGTTTGCCCATGATGCGTGGCAGAAAAATTGTCCACCGTCAATTATTTACAGAAGGGTTCAAGAAAAATCTCCATAGTCAGTTGACACTCATGTGGTGTTAACGCAGCTGTAAAATGACGTCTTTTTCAGTATCCCAAGCTACTTTTTTTGTACAATATTCATAGTCTGAATGTTCATGGGTATTTTCTTTTGGCTTGTGTCCCAAGATATAGACAGCGAGACTGGCATTTGTTGTATTGTCCTATGGTTCTCTTTTAATCTTGTCCTCGGACTTTAGAGCGGAAAGAACAATTTAAACAAAATGTAAACCGACCTTCTGGCACAGAAAATACAAAGGGGGGGGATTCTATTCGTAAATAACTCGCCGAAATGGTGAAAGTCCGACGGGTCCGACGGGGGAATTTAGCTTATCTAAAAATATATCTCTATTTATGCGGAGCTATTTACCTTGTATTTGTAAGGGGCGTAACCTTTTTTTTTAACCAAGTAAAGGTTTACCGGTTTTATTTACTTTCCTCCCTTGGCTTATCTATTGCTTTTTACTGCAACTCTGTTCCATTGAGAAGGGAACATAATTATCATTTTTTAACAATTTAGTGTGTTTAGACCGACTAACCTAATTACAGATCAAACACACGTAATTTTATTTGCTACTAAGAAGTCGTATAGTAAAGGTGAGATGTGACTTAACCTTTCAATATCGCAAGATTTTAGGCCTGTTTAATGTGTGCACAGTATTAAATTGGCGATAAACTTAAAAAGCTTCGATATTAATTTATTATTTTGAAAAATAAAGAGAGCAGATCAATATAAAAAGGTGCTAGTACAAGAGTGTACCAACCCGCAAAAGATGTGATCATGTAATTGAATTGGATATGAGCAAAAGAAATACATTGTACATGTAATATAGTTATAAATTGAAGGACCAGTTCTATAATCATCATCGTTCTTGGTCTATTTTACTTTCTAATTATGTACCTCTCCCGGTATAATCATATCTTGAGTAGTTTTAACAAGAAAGTTAACATCTTGATTTGAGTCCAATTAAGACAGCCTGAGACCTCTCTCGCTACACAATGAATTGCCTGCCTCCCGCAAAGGCCAATATGTATTATTATATCATTGTTTTCTTCTTCCTTTTTCTTAGAAGCAACACCCAATTCAAATCAAATCCCCTCAACCACACAATCACAAACATCACTTGATCAACCATTCATATTTTTTTAGGCCAACTGATAGGCCTACTGTTCGATTTTTGGTCTAGATCTATGACAAAGTGAAAAAAGACATAGATCTAGATTTCCACAACGTATACCCAGCTTCAAATCTGATATACCACTACACATATAAGGTCTAGGTCTACATCACCACTAACGCCTCCACCTGACACCAGTCAGGCAGTTTCTACAGTTACACTGCCAACTACCCAAACAATGACAATACATCACTTGATGAGCCATCCACATCTCTGTCTCGTTCTCTGGGTTTGAGTTTGTTTTTACGGCACGTCAGCACGGTAACGGCTATATTATGCCCATGGTGTGCTAAGACAGTTAATACATTATACTAGTAGCAGCGATGAAGTAGACACCGTTTCTACTAGTATAATGTATAAACTGTCTTAAGATAGCATGGGCACATAATAGCGTGTTACCGTGCAGACGTACTGTAAAAACAAATTCACTCACCTGGGTTGAACATTGGCTTCCTACGCAAAAGGTCCATGGTTCGAGCCCTGACGATTTCGCTCCATACTGTCAGTTTAATGTGACCGGCTGAGACAGGAGTCATGGTATCCCCGCCCTGTCTTGTGTGTGGCAGCACGTAAAATTATCAGACGTCAGTCTCGGGGTCCGTTTCTAATATAGACTATATAGTGCTAATATTGGACGTTAAATTAACTCAACTACAACTACAACAACAACAACTACTACTACTACTACTACTACTACTACTACTACTACTACTACTACTACTACTACTACTACTACTACTACTACTACTACTACTACTACTACTACTACTACTACTACTACTACTACTACTACTACTACTACTACTACTACTACTACTACTACTACTACTATTATAAGTAAATTTAGAACTTTTAAATATTTTTCCACAGAGGTAGATTTAGGCCTTTAGTGGAAATGGCCGCTTTTTGGAATTAGAACCTTCGGATTGTAGATGGAGCGGCACCGAATTGTCTTGCCACTCAAAGCGAACAGGGTTTATATCAATAGACCACGACGCTTCTTTTTTTCTACAGTATGGATGTTTGTGTGTGTGTGTGTTTTGGGGAGAAGAGGGGGGGGGGCGTTCTTAGGTTCTTAGTTCGAAAATCCATGATCAGTCAAAAATGTCTTTGTTCCATTTAGACCTATACTCGTGTGGCTGACTGAGAAAGAGTCATTGTATCCCCGCACTGTCTCTGTGTGGCAGCAAAAATAGTCTTGAGACCCGTCCACAATACAAATTTAAAGCCAATATCGCACTAACATGGACAGGTGAAACATCCAAACAAACCACTCGTGCATGATCTACTATTCCTACTATTTACTATTGCATTCAGCGACAACTATTAACACGATGGGCTGGTTTGGGCCTTAATAAATGTATTCGAGAATATGAGTTACATACACCCCAAATAATCTTGAAACAAAAATCAACAAAACAACAACCAAAAACAATGTAGAAGAAAAAAAAACAATGCTATGAATCATTAACTCAGTGGAATATAATAAGCATTTTTTATGTTTCTTGATCTAATTGGTAAATTAATTTTCCATTAGCAATCCGGCATGTTAGCAATACACTGTACATTAGTAACTCCACCAATGCGCAATACATTGATACATATTGTGTTACCTTTAGACTTGCAGATGATTTGTTTTAACTTAAGAAATTACATAAGTTTTGAGAATGAATTTCCAAGGGTGCTTTTTTTTATTTATTAAATAAAATAGTTGATATAAACTAAAGTGTAGGCATCACTACTTGCCCTCTTTTTGGAAGCTTTTACGAATATTCTTTCATGAAGACATTTTCAGGTTTGAAAAAGTCACTTTAGGAAAGTAAAACGTTGAAATGTTAAATTATTTAACTTTTTAACTTATTTATACTGCCGTAATATTGCCTTAGCTTCCTGCACATCGTCTGATTTTAAAAGCATTTATATACTAGTGTTATAGCTGGGTTTCCACCGTAATGTATTAAATGTATTATGTATGACAGTTCAGTATAAAATAACTTTAAAAAAATAATTCCTCTTTCGAATATTTAAATGTGTTTTCTGTAGTTAAAATAATGTGTGATCTTATTTTAAGAGCCGTATTCTAAATGTAGACTAGGCGATCACTGTACTGGTTTTCAATTAAATAACACTGCTATCAGTGTTAACATTTTTTTATTTTTTATTTTTTTTTATTTTTTTTGTTTTTGTACTACTACTCTAAGTAGTATCTGAACCGAGAATTAAGGATTTTTCTTTACCAAGGACAGAAGCAGCCACATAAAAAATACATTAAAAATAAGAACACAATCACACAATTCGTGCATGTATTTGATTTTTATTGAGAACTATGTGTGTCGCTATCCCAGCTGAAAATCAAAACACTCATACTGATATTACAACAATTAATAGGTAGAACAGATTTTTAGTTCATATAATTATTTCTTTTAAAACAGAGAAAGATTCTGATGATGATTAAAGTTTTGCAATTTTCTTATTTTACGTTACTTTATAATGTTTTATATACCAATAAATTTTACAGGAAATCCTCTATACAAAAAAATGGAACCCATCTTAAATGCTTTTTAACTATAATTATATATGCAAACAAGATTAATATGTAGGGGTTGATTAAAGAAAAAAAAGACGCTCAGAAATACAAACAATATTACACTGGAAATAATACAATTGCGCCTATTATATAACAAAGATTGATATCTAAAGCTAGTATCTAACTAACCAAACAGTTTACTTTATAGAGTGGTTATCAAAACGACAGTGCACATTATAAACTTAAAAACACTTTGGAGTTCAGGATAAACGTGATTTTAGGATAGACGCGTATTATTTCACTTGTTCTTCAATTTATCTAGCAAAATGAAGTTATTGCTTCGCAGTAAAAAAAAATGACTATATATACCCCCTGCCTCTCTCCCTACCCCCAATTAAGAGTAAATATGCATTTCTAACCTTTAGTATTAACAATATTATTATTGAATCATACATTTCTCAGTCAACCTTTGAGAGGCTCATTGCCACTTCAATGGTCAGCCAACTTGTGAGTAAAAAAAAGCCTGATAGATAACAGTGCAAATCAACATAATCTGTCTGAGTATATTTAGAAAAAGTATGCGCATTCATGGTGTTAGTTATATGGTTAAAAATTATATAGATCTATAAGTGGTAGTGTTGACATTAAATGGGTTTAAGAAAACAATAATAATTACGGCAAGAAATCTCAACTATTGAAATAGAGCCCCGCACCTATTTGAACCTAGCCCGCTTTCACTTACGATTAGCTAAATGAAATTAAAAAAAAAACAGCAATGGCTGCTTGATCGACGAATCAATTTCAATTCCTAAAATCGAATTATTGCTTTATGCGTCATCGTGGAAAAAAAACACCCGCCTAAGGCATTCAGAAAATTCCAAGGTACCAATATATCTAAATTTCAAGTTTGTACCTTGAGTAGTTATGGCGGAGAAGACGATAATAATTTCACCACTTCACAAATATATCTTACTAGCTGGGATGCCCGGCTTCGCTCAGGTTTTGGGAAAACAATAATAATTACGGCAAGAAATATCAACTATTGAAATAGAGCCCCGCACCTATTTGAACCTAGCCCGCTTTCACTTACGATTAGCTAAATGAAATTAAAAAAAAAAACAGCAATGGCTGCTTGATCGACGAATCAATTTCAATTCCTAAAATCGAATTATTGCTTTATGCGTCATCGTGGAAAAAAAAACACCCGCCTAAGGCATTCAGAAAATTCCAAGGTACCAATATATCTAAATTTCAAGTTTGTACCTTGAGTAGTTATGGCGGAGAAGACGATAATAATTTCACCACTTCACAAATATATCTTACTAGCTGGGATGCCCGGCTTCGCTCAGGTTTTGGGACACTGTACTGAAACAAAATGTTTTTTTTTTTATAAAGCTATACTGATAGAGGTAAAGCTTGGGTTTTGGCACAGTGTGTGCAACTAAAATAGTAAAACATAGTTGTAGATGTAGACGTTTAAAGCCAAAAAAAAGCTAAACAAATTAAAATGTGATACAAATGGGTGCGCTTCTTGAAAGGGCGTATCGATAGTCTTGATAACTCACGCTAGGATATTTACAGGATTTCTTTGTAGACAACATTTCTTTTAGATACATTTTTACCCTTTTTTTCGATTATAGTCGACGTAGGTCCATATAGAATTTAAATTGGGTTTGAATGTTTTTAAACCCCGAGAGATCCCCATTCAATAGATCTGGAATTCAGTATTATAACCCAGGCAGAGCCCCGCACGTGAACATGTTGAACGGAAAGAATAAAAAAAAAGTATGTGTAGATCTATGAGTAGTAGATTTATTTGCTTTATCTTTTAGATCCATGTTTATCCCTTTTCGATGATAGTCGAAGTAGATCCAGATAGAATTTAAGCTGCGCTCGAATGTTTTTAAACCCCGAAAGATCCCCATTCGATAGATCTGCCGCACCCATTTGAACATAGCCCGCCTTAACTTACGATTAGCTGAGATAAAAAAACAGCAATGGCTGCTTGATCGACGAATCAATTTCAATTCCTAAAATCGAATTAATGCTTTATGGTCATCGTGAAAAATAAACGAACCAGCCTAAGGCATTCAGAAAATTCCAAGGTACCAATATATCTAAATTTCAAGTTTGTACCTTGAGCAGTTATGGCGGAGAAGACGATAATAATTTTGACCAGTTCACAAATAATTATATAATAAGATTATATATGCAGAATTTTGCTAAAATGATTTAATTCACAATTGACATATCGTTGAACATAAATTATATTTGTCTCAATTGGCCAATAAAAAAATAGTGTGAAACTGACGTTTTTTACACTATCTTATTATAATTATATTTGTGAACAGGTGAACTTATTATCATCTTCTTCGCCATAACTACTCAAGGTACACATTTGAAATTTAGATATATTGGGACCTTAGAATTTTCTGAATGCTTTAGGATGGTTCATATATTTTTCAAGATGACGCATAAAGTAATAATTAGATTTTAGGAATTGAAATTGATTCGTCGATCAAGAAGCCATTGCTGTTTTTTTTTATTTCAGTTAGCTAGATCTAATCGTAAGTGAAAGCGGGCTAGATTTAAAAAGATGCGGTGCTCTATTTCAATAGTTGAGAGTTTTGCCGTAATTATTATTGTTTTCTTAAACCGATTTAATGTCAACACTACCACTTATAGATCTATATATATGATTTTTTCTTTCCGTTCGACATGTTCACGTGTGGGCTCTGCTCGGGTTATAATACTGGATTCCAGATCTATCGAATGGGGATCTTCGTGGTTTAAAAACATTCGAGCGCAGTTTAAATTCTATCTGGATCTGCTTCAATTATCATCAAAAAGGTGATAAACATGGATCTAAAAGCTAAATCAAATAATTAGACCAAGACTTTTACTACATCTACTCATAGATCTACGCATAATTTTTTTTAATTCTTTCCATTCAACATGTTCACGTGCGGGGCTCTGCTCGGGTTATAATACTGAATTCTAGATCTATCGAATGGGGATCTTTGGTGGTTTAAAAACATACAAACTCAATTTAAAGTCTATATAGACCTACGTCGACTATCACCGAAAAAGGGGGTAAAATGGATCTTAACGAAATGTTATCTACAAAAAAATCCTGTACATATCCTAGCGTGAGTTATCAAGACTATTGATATGCCATTTGTATCATATTTAATTTGTTTAGCTTTTTTGGCTTCAAACTTCTATCTCTACAACTATGTTTTACCATGTTAGTTGCGCACAGTGCCCCACAATCCAAGCTTTATCAAAATAGCTTCCTGTATGCAAAAACCTGATAGCTCTTCAGATTTCCACTTGAAAAGACACTTAGATGTTTTCTGTTCTTGTTTTTTATGTTGTTGGTGTTGTTGTCGCTGGTGTTTTTGTTGGTGTTGTTATTTTTATATTGGCGGTGGTGGCGTTTTTGTTTTTTAATGCCATTTGTTCTCATATTGTTCATAATGATTTGAGTAGGTTGCAAGATCTTTTGTATTATTTGTCCTTACCAATTCTTCAAGTGGTTTTAAATAGAAATAGAAAAGTACTATGTCGCAAAAGTTCTTTATACTGACATTTCTTTTTAAGTTTCATCATTTTTTAAAATATTGTTATTGTATTTTTGGTTGCTGGTGTTGGTGATGTTGTTGTAATTGTTGCTGTTTTAAGAGGGAACATCTAACAGTTGTAACATACACTAATCAATGACTAAAACGGTACATGATGCTTATTCAGAGAAACATAATCTGTCAGAATTGTTATTTTGACAAAAAGGATCTTTCACCGAAATGTTGTCTTTTCTACGTGAACATTTTTAAGGTACAGAAAACACTCATCTATATTATAAAAAATGAGTGCTCATTGTGAGCTCCCCGCCTCGGAATGTGCTTATCACCACAGACTTACTCAATCACTTGAAAATTACAAAACACTTTTATGAAGCACTAAACATCCGATTTCAGGGACATGATAATCACCACTTTTGAAAACGCAATGTCTTATTAGATCTTTGATACTATAACAAAAAATTCAATGTACCCTTCCCGCAAAGAACAATCTGTGTTATTAGATCAATCTTTTTCCTATTTGTTTTTGTAAAAGCAGTGCGTTTTGGACAAAACCAAACGGTGTGCACTTTGGCGTTATAATCTAGATCTGAGTTATTTGACCAAGAAGCATGACTCGACTGTATTATGAGCGAAGTTTAATTTTGAAAGATCTAGATCTAGATTAGACCTCTTACAATGGTTTAAGATGATCCAGATACTTAGCAACAACACTCAATCCAAATACATTCCCCTCAACCACACAATCAAAAACATCACTCGATCAACCATCCATATCTAGGCCTATTGATACTGGTCAAAATCTAGATCTAGATATACGACAAAGTGAAAGCACGCGTAGATCTAAATCTCCATCCACAACGTAGACTCAGCTTCAGAGCTGCTACACCATCACAAAAAGATAGACCCACACGGATTAGATCTAGATCTACATCACCATTAACGCCTCCACCTGACATCAGTGAGGCAGCTCCTACAATTTAACTGCCAACTGCCCCAAACAATGACAATAGAGCACTTGATCAACCTACTGATACGAAATCTAGATCTAGAGCTACGACAAAGAAAAGACAGACATAGATCTAGATCACAACGTAGACCTATATCTAGCTTTAGACCTGATAGACCACCACAAGAAGCAGACATACCCACACGTTTTAGATCTACATCACCTCTACCATGGGTATTGATTTAAACTTTTAATTCCTCGAATAGGAGGGGGGAGAGGGGGAAGGGAGGGTTGAAGAAGCCATCTTTTGTTCTAAACAAAAGCCAAATACTTAAATATTCAATGCTAAAAACTTAAAAACGAGGTTTAGGCATTTTAGATTGTAAGAACAACGAGCTGAGCTTACGAATCGTCGTAAGATATAAGAATAAAAGACTTAAGACGAGGTCTAAGCTATCGTGTCGTTGCACATACGATATATTGTATTTCCTGGCATCTTTTCAAGGTGGCAGTTGTTATAATCTCAAACAAAATTTACTTTGGGGTGTATCATAATTTATTTCAAACACACCATCTGGTTGACCGTTTTCCTGAATTTAGAGCCAGTTTTGTAGTAGATGAGAACGTTTACGCTGGAGTTGATCAATGAAAAGAAGAACGTCAGAGTAGTTGCCGATCTGTTCCACCGACCATAATCACCAATCATACGAAACTCTGGCCACATCAAAGCAGCAAAGTGCCTTACAGAACATAGACCTCCAAGGAAAACATACACCGTTGCTAGGGCTAAGACTGTTTTGACAACGCGCGCGTCTTTACTGCTTCTCTGTTTGGAAGAGTTATTTATTTCAGGGTTTTCGCTGGACTGGCGTTGTCGCCACGATATACTTCTCTTAAGGCTGACAGCCAACGTTATTGAACACACTAAAATGATGACAAGCGGTAAGCTATATATAACCACAGTTCTGTACATAAAGTGCGAACGATGTATGTAGTCTGCTAAGGGCGTGTTTCTATATGACGCGCCAATGAAGGTTTGGTTTTTTTCTTTATCAAATTTTGTATAGAACACGTAATTGTAGAATGGTAGGTATATCAAAGGTACAGTACCGATGAATATGGCACAGACAATAATCAGCGCTTTACCTGGGCTTACTATATTCTTTATCTTTAAGGGAAACACAACGCAAAGGCATCTCTCTAAGCTTATGAACGCCGTGATCCAAGCTGTAGTTCCACAAAAAATATTGCTGACAGCACTGCCTGTTGGGATAGCCACTTCCCTTGCTCTGAAAGGAAGGTCCGAGTTGGCAAATGCTGGTATGTAGCAAATAGCATTCCAAGCAATAGCCACTATACAGAGAAAGTCCGAGATGCACAGGGCGCAAAAACTCACGTTGATTGGTGAAGCAAAACCTATTTTTACCAAAGTTATCATAATAATCGTATTTCCGATCATGCCAAAAAAGGCTACAGTAACCATGGCGTAGCTGGTGTATTCCATAAAATAGGAGAAGAGCCATTCAGGCATGTCGTAGTTAGGGCTGTTGCTAGAAGTCCCTATTCCATAGACCAGTGCTGTGATGGTGAATACAGGGGCAGAGGTGGAGTTTCGCATTGTTCCTTCCGCTTTACTTTTTACTGAAACAAACAAATAATACGGTTTATTCCGTTATTGCCAGGCGAGGAGAGCATCGGTTTCCCAATAGGTATGTCCGTGGTTCGAAACCCACGGTCGGTCTGATTTCACTCTCTAGTAGTTGGGTCGGTTTCATTATAATGCGACCGCTAGACACTTGAGTCATGGTATCCCCAAACTATGTCTGTGTAGCAAGATGTAAGATTGTCAGACGTTAGTCTTGGAATCCGCCAATTGTAGTGTATATTATTCATATAATTATGTTTTAAATAATTTTCATCAAGGCTATTAATTTAAGTAAAATGAATAATTTATTGTTTATCTAAAGGCAAGCTACGGCTAGTGTAGATAAAAACTAGTGAAACTCATTAACTACTTGGTATTTTTGCCGAGGTGAAATAAGAAAAAAGAAACTATCTCGGGACAATAAGAAGAGCAAGGGGGAAAAGGACGGTACTCATAGATTCTAGATTTTGATAAAATTACATTTAAAGTTAGAAAGTCTATATTTCTGTCACAGGATGCTGTTTTAAAAGACTTTATTTTATAGGACTACGGTCGTTTTAGCCCACATTTGTTATACAGTAAAGATATTTAGCAAGGGAGTAAGTGGGCAATGGTGGTAAATAAAAAAAACAAGTTGTGACTACCGTCCTTTCCCCCTGTAATCTTCCATTATTGTGAGAAATGGTTCTTGCATCACCATCGAAAGAAAACAGCCTTAAACTTGTATAAACAATTTTACAACCATCGAACAATTAATACATTTATCATCAAATGAGTAACTACAGGATAATAAAATTTAGCATAAAATTGTAATAAGCTTATCATAGTTGTAATAAAAGTTAAGTAATTCCTTTATTTTTTATCATCATCAAAATTTAAACTAAATCGTCTTACCTTAAAAACAGTTACAACCTTGATTTAAAAAGTAAGTCACTGGCGATATATAAAAATTAATGGGATTTAAAATATCGCCAAGTTGGCTTATTTATTTAAATGGTTATCCTTTTAGGATTGGAGCACCTATGGAACAATATTCGAGGGTTTGTATATTATATAACCCTTTAGATTCCCAGAAAAAAGCATGGAAATAGAGGAACAGAATTCAGATACCTCAAAACAAAAAGAGCCTTAAATCTAGATTGATGAAGACCTTTTTCATGCCAGGAAAAATGATTTTAGATACAGAAGATTTGGAAGTTTTGTCAATTGTAATATTCAAATCCTCCTTAGATTCACAATCCACCCTTTTTATTTCAAACTAAACAGAGAGACACCAGTTTATTTTCAAAACAGTTACAGTGCAGTAAGTTGTGATAATGAAATTTTTTGTTAAAGTAGACATTTTATAACATATCATAATTATAAGTGTAGTCTTAGACACTATATAATAATGCTACAAAGGCGAACACTATGACGTTGTAAAGGGCATTTCGTAATTATGATTACACAGATTACATGGCATATTAATCCATAATTTTTCAAACAGGACATTATCTTATTATTTAAATCGAGCTAAAAATGAAACAGGGCTAACTAAACTAACTACAAGTTAAAAGGTTATAAACATGATACGCCTTTTCCAGTAACGTACATTAATGACGTCAAACAAAATGCATTTTCAGTTGAACGTTTTAATGAGTAACTTTCGGCTTGTTGATGGTTACATTGCCTGTTAGGAAAACATTTATTTTTGGTCACTAGCATTTATTTCGTAAAAATTATTTAATATCACTACATAATGCGCTAGAGTAGAAGGCAATCTATAACCTTAGATTGGAAAAAAGTAGAAACTCCACATGTTGTTTCTTTAAGTATACATGTATTGTAACACTGGAGATATTCATTGTCGAATACCGCCCCTTCAATGATGGTTTACAAGCTACTATTTTCAATTTCGCATGACCGAGTAAACGGACAGGTTCGACTGATAAGCAGTATCTTAAGTATATAGTGAGACAATGATGAAATTAATGTCAATTTAACTCGCTCATATATTTTTTAAATGTCATTCGATATACTAAAGCTTTAATTTATGAAGAGTTATTGAATTTTCTTTCTTGAGAATATCGAAAAAAAAATTTGTTCGTAAAAAACACGGTTGTCTTTCTTTTTTAATGGAAGGGGGTTTGTTAATGATAGACAGGGAAATTATTAATTACATCGATGGCGCTTCTAATAAGTAGCATTTATAAGCCGGCGTATTAATTACAAATAATAAGGGTCAAAGAAAAAAATTAGGAAAAGAATTTAATTATAGCATTATAACCTATTATTTTCCCGTACAGACAAAAAAAAAAAAAAAAAAAAAAAACACTCCTTACTATCAAAAAACAAAACAAGTTCTGCATGTACCGCCATTAACTCCTTCGTGACTAAGGGCAGTAAATACCACGTCTGAGGACCTGACAACTTGTCGTAAGATTTTTACTCGCATTATTTATCACGAGTTTAATAAAGAGATCCTTGAAAATAGAAATACAAAAGTTCCGCATGTAATGCCATTTATGTGCTACTCAGTGACTGAAACTTCACGAGGCCTATTAAAAGGTTAGCGAGAATTTGTTGGCCTTCTCTAAGTCATTATGAAAATTTTACTTCAGAACAATTCTACTAGATCTAGGTCTACATCACGACTAACGCTTCCACCTGACACTTATCCAACCAGTGGGGAGCGAAATCGTCAGGGCTCGAACCACGGACCTTTTGCGTAGGAAGCCAATGTTCAACCCAGGTGAGTGAATTTGTTTTTACGGCACGTCAGCACGGTAACAACTATATTATGCCCATGATGTGCTAAGACAGAAAATACATTATACTAGTATATATAGAGGGTTAAATGTGAGTCCTATCATCCTATCAAGAGAGGGGGGGAGGGAGGGAAAGAGAGATAGAGTGAGGAAAATAATAAACTTAATTTTATAGCGCTCTACCCCAGACTTATGCTCAGAGAGCTTTGCATAAAACATACATGTGCCTTTAACTAACAAACAAAGCAGAATTAATGTATACGCAACTTAAACTGATGCACTGCAACATTGCAAAGTGTACAGAGAGGTCTGAAGTGCTAAAAACTGGTGGAATTTCACCACGTTTATGGTGCACACAACAATTTCACCCAAATACCCATGGGGCACAAGGGGAAGAGCATTGACCTTTTAGTCGGAAGGTCGTTCCAGGTTCGGATTTGTGATTGGGCAAATTGATTTGTTGGAATTCTTCTGCTCCTGGTTGGGTGGGTGTCAATATAATGTGACCGAATGAGACGTGTCAAGGTAACCCTGCGTTTTCTCTGTGTGACGGCACGTGAAATTGTCTGACGTTAGTCTTGGGACCCATCCAAGATGCGGATTAGCCGCTGGACGTTAAGAAACCAATCTATTCATCTACTAAGCACCTAACCAACGTACTTATTCGTGAGTCCTATTGGCCCTGGTGCAATTTTTTTGTATTCGTTGAGTTATTTTGTCTCTATTTTTGTGTGATCTTATTATATATTTGTGAACAGGTGAAATTATTATCATCTTCTCCGCCATAACTACTCAAGGTACAAACTTGAAATTTAGATATATTGGGACCTTGGAATTTTCTGAATGCTTTAGGATGCTTCATTTATTTTTCACGATGACGCATAAAGTATTAATTAGATTTTAGGAATTGAAATTGATTCGTCGACCAAGAAGCCTTTGCTGGTTTTTTTTTTAATTTTCAGTTAGCTAGATCTAATCGTAAGTGAAAGCGGGCTAGATTTAAAAAGATGTGGTGCTCTATTTCAATAGTTGAGAGTTCTCGCCGTAATTATTATTGCTTTCTTTAACCGATTTAATATCAACACTACCACTTATAGATCTATATATATATATATGATTTTTTTCTTTCCGTACGACATGTTCACGCTCGGGTTATAATACTGAATTCCAGGTCTATCGAATGGGGATCTTCGTGGTTTAAAAACATCCAAACTCAATTTAAATTCTATATAGACCTACGTCGACTATCATCGAAAAATGGGGTAAAATGGGTCTAAAAGCTAACTCAAATAATTAGATCAAGACTTTTACTACATCTACTCATAGATCTACGCATAATTTTTTTTTTAATTCTTTCCATTCAACATGTTCACGTGCGGGGCTCTGCTCGGGTTATAATACTGAATTCTAGATCTATCGAATGGGGATCTTTGGTTGTTTAAAAACATCCAAACTCAATTTAAATTCTATATAGACATACGTCGACTATCATCGAAAAAGGGGGTAAAATGGATCTTAACGAAATGTTATCGACAAAGAAATGCTGTAAATATCCTAGCGTGAGTTATCAAGACTATTGATATGCCCTTTTAAGTGGTGCACCCATTTGTATCATATTTAATTTGTTTAGCTTTTTTGGCTTCAAACTTCTATCTCTACAACTATGCTTTACCATGTTAGTTGCACACAGTGTCCCGCAATCTAAGCTTTATCTCTATTAGTAATAGGTATAACATTTAAAAAATTTTTTATATCCGTACAGTGTCCCAAAACCTGAACGAAGCCGGGCATCCCAGATAGTATTTAGTATTCTTATAAATATATCATATTTTTGTTTAATCGTGCACCATACTCTATGATATTTCTTTAAAAATAATTGATTGATATGCAACAGTGTAGTGTAAAATGCTTTTTTAACCAATCAATAAATATTGTGTATTTACATGTACATTGCTTTATAACGAGTGCAATATTAAAATTAATATTCGTATTGTTTACATAAATATCTACATGCAAGTCCCATTGATGATATCAAAGTTTCATCATTTTTTAAAATATTGTTATTGTATTTTTGGTTGCTGGTGTTGGTGATGTTGTTGTAATTGTTGCTGTTTTAAGAGGGAACATCTAACAGTTGTAACATACACTAATCAATGACTAAAACGGTACATGATGCTTATTCAGAGAAACATAATCTGTCAGAATTGTTATTTTGACAAAAAGGATCTTTCACCGAAATGTTGTCTTTTCTACGTGAACATTTTTAAGGTACAGAAAACACTCATCTATATTATAAAAAATCAGTGCTCATTGTGGGCTACCCGCCTCGGAATTTGCTCTTTACCACAGACTTACTCAATCACTTGAAAATCACAAAACATTTTTTATGATGCACTATACATCAGATTAGGGACACGATGACCACCACTTTTGAAAACGCAATGTCTTATTAGACCTTTGATATTTAAAAAAAAAATTTAAATGTACCCCTCCCGCAAAGACCAATCTGTATTATGAGTCTAATCTCTTTCCTCTTCCTTTTCGTAAAAATAGCGACTTTAGGGAAAAAAACGGTGTGCACTTTGGCGCTATAATCTAGATATGAATTATTTGACCACGATGCATGACTCAACTGTATTTTGAGCGAAATTTAATTTTGGACGATCCAGATCTAGATTAGATCTCTTACGATGGCAGGTGTGAAAAAGTACGCCGTTTAAGACAATTCAGATACTTAGCAAAAACACTCAATCAAAATACATTCCCCTCAACCACACAATCACAAACAAAACTTGCTCAACCATCCATATCTAGGCCTATTGATACTGGTCGAAATCTAGATCTAGATATCATACGACAAAGTGAAAGCAGGCGGAAAGCTAGATCTCTACACCGTAGACCCTGCTTCAGAGCTGCTATACCACCACAAAAAATAGACCCATACGGGTTAGATGTAGATCTACATCACCATTAACGCCTCCACCTGACACCAGTCAGGCAGCTCCTGCAGTTAAACTGCCAACTGCCCCAAACAATGAGAATACAGCACTTGATCAAACATCCACATCTAGGCCTACTGATACTGATCGAAATAGAGATCTAGAGCTACGACAAAGAAAAAGCAGACATAGATCTAGATCACAACGTAGACCTAGATCTAGCTTGAGATCTGATACACCACCACAAGAAGCAGACATACCCACACGTTTTTTTTTACATCCCCACTACCATGGGTATTGATTTAAATTCTTAATTCCGCGAATTCAATTGGATATATAATAATATTAGAAATAACTAAAACGGAAATATTTTTATTTTATGTCATTTTTTTTTTTTTTTTTATTATTATTTTTTTAGGGGGGGGGGGTGAAGATGCCATCTTTTGTTCCAAACAAAAGCCAAATGCCTAAATATTACATACCAAAAACTTATTTTAAAACTAGGTTTAGACATTTTAGATTGTAAGAACAACGAGCTGAGCTTACGACTCGTTATAACATATAAGAATAAAAGGCTTAAGACGAGTTTTAAGCTATCGTGTCGTTGCACATACGATATATTGTATTTCCTGTCATCTTTTCAAGGTGGCAGTTGTTATAATCTCAAACAAAATTTGCTTTGGGATTTATCATATTTCAAGCACACCATCTGGTTGACCGTTTTCCTGAATTTAGAGCCAGTTTTGTAGTAGATGAGAACGTTTACGCTGGAGTTGATCAA
Source organism: Elysia chlorotica (assembly GCA_003991915.1). Classification (NCBI taxonomy): domain Eukaryota; kingdom Metazoa; phylum Mollusca; class Gastropoda; family Plakobranchidae; genus Elysia; species Elysia chlorotica. Next base: position 158,019 of record RQTK01000215.1, on the reverse strand, counting down.
TGAAAAGAAGAACGTCAGAGTAGTTGCCGATCTGTTCCACCGACCATAATCACCAATCATACGAAACTCTGGCCACATCAAAGCAGCAAAGTGCCTTACAGAAGATAGACCTCCAAGGAAAATATACACCGTTGCTAGGGATAAGACTGTCTTGACAACGCGCGCGTCTTTACTGCTTCTGTGCTGGGAAGAGTTGTTTATTTCAGGGTTTTCGCTGGACTGGCGTTGTCGCCACGATATACTTCTCTTAAGGCTGACAGCCAACGTTATTGAACACACTAAAATGATGACAAGCGGTAAGCTATATATAACCACAGTTCTGTACATAAAGTGCGAACGATGTATGTAGTCTGCTAAGGGGGTGTTTCTATATGACGCGCCA
>RQTK01000215.1:140936-156073 GCA_003991915.1 Elysia chlorotica | reverse complement strand
CTTATTGTTTTTAACGGCATTTTAGTGTGTCATTCTGTAACATTGTATCTTTGTTTATCTATGTAATATAATTGGATTGGTTGCAAATCTACCTTGGCCTTTTAATTATTCAGAAATTCAAAGCTTATTTGTTGCCGAAATAATTATCAATTAGATATTTTCAGGACTAAGTCCCTCTTTAACAAAACATGGTACTTTTAGATTATTTAACTTTATAAAAAATATTTGAGAAAAGACTCTAATTTCATTTTTTCGGTTCCAGCAGAGGATATGAATTTCGCAGAAACACACATTTTATATAGCACTTCGGATGTGTACAAAGACAAGGCGTCCAAAGAGAATCCATTTTCATTTCGAAAAAAAAAATGTGCTTATCTAGTGCATATGGCGGCGAGTTTTCGGAAACTTCAGTACAATCATCGTGTTTTTTCATCTGTGCGTATTTTTTTTTTAGTCTTTGGTTTCCCTTGTTTGGTCCGATAAAGTGCTGAAAGGAGCAAACGATGATCTTTCACGTATTGCTAAATGCGACATCTTTAGCTATTATGATTCCGTAGGTCTGACTTACTAAAAAGAATGAAAACGGTAAAATAAGCTCTAGGTTTTGGGAACTATCGTATAACAAGACCTTGAATTCTATTAAAAATACCAGCATGGACATTAATGGATAAAAAGTACAAATGTATCATCGTGATGTAAGCGTGGATTTTTATACGTAAATTTACTCCGACTCAGACACAAACTGAAAGAGAGAGAGAGATAGATAGATAGAGAGCGAGAGATAGATAGATAGATAGATAGATAGATAGATAGAGAGAGAGAGAGAGAGAGAGAGAGAGACAGACAGACATAGAGAGACGCCTACGTCAAACCTTTCTACAAAGACGTAGGTGAAAAACATTATGCCTGCCAGTGGTGTGATTCCTACTATAAATATTAACAGGATTATGATAACAGTCCTTTGGCTCCTAACAAAATCCTTACTCTTGAGGGGAAACATAACGCACAGGCATCTCTCAAGGCTTATGAACGCGGTTATCCATGCAGTAGTACCAGCGAAGATTTGACTGAAGGCGCCACCTGTAGGCACGGCCACCTCTCTGGCCAGAAACTGGAGTCCAGAGTTTATGAACGCCGGGATATAGCAAATAGCATTCCAGGGCAAGGAAAGGATGCAGAGAAGATCGGAGACACACAAAGCGCAATAGCTGATATTCATTGAATCTGGTGAGAAGCCAATCTTGACCAAAGTCACGATGATTTGGGTATTTTCGATTATCCCAAAGACAAAGACGGTGATCCTGGCGTAAGTAATGCACTCCATCAGCGCAGAGAAGAGAGAATCAGAAATCTCATAGGTAGACAGGTCAGATGGTATTTCGGGTGTTTGGGAATCTCCGGTACTGGGGGCAGTGTTGATTTCACTGGAGGATGGCATCTTCCCTCTTATATGCTTTTCATAAAGAGAGGTGTATAATATCGGTGACTGCATAAAACATGGTTGTGTTAAGCGTGAACCTCTAAATTCATTAAATTAGTTATTATGTTCCAAAGTGTTTACATCTAGGCCTATAAATATGGTTGTACTACTGTTTTTATAATATTGTTTGTATCTAGCAACACTATAAAATTTTCTATAACTAGCTACATTATGAAAACGGTAATGATTAGCAACATTTTGAAACAAAGTATAACTTGCAACATTTAAAAAATATAGTGTACCTTACATCATTATAAAAACGGTAACTAGCAACATTACAAAAACAGTTTTAATGTACAACATTATAAAATAATATTAATTAGCAACATTGTGAAAGCAGCAGTAAATGTTTACCCATTTCATTTCTTAAAAGTGATTGCGCAGTGGATCTGCTTTCAACAATGGCGAGGGAAGAGTCACACTATGTGTACTGTTACTTATTCTTAAACAATGCATAATTCACTAATTTTTATCATTAATTTTGCTGTGTATAACTTTTTACAAGTGTGTTAAGTGTGACAGTTTTCATTAACATAATTCTTATGTCCCAAAATGTTAACACAGGCCTATAGACATGGTTGTAATACTGTAAGTGTTTTTTTTTAATAATATTGCTAGTAACTAGCAACACTCTGAAAATAGTGATAACTAGTAATTTTGTGAAAACAATAATGATTAGCATAACTATAAAAACAGGTAGCAAATTTATGAAAACAGTAATGTTTAATAAAATCTTAAAAACAAGCAGAACTAGCACATTATGGAAATTATAGTAACAGTAATGATTAGCAACATAATGAAAACAATAACAGCTAGCAACATATTTAATGCAAAAATCACTATCAACTTTATGAAAGTGGTTATAACTTACATTATAAAAACCATTATAAAGACAGCTATAGATTGTGACAATCTAGAAGTAAATGACAAACCAAAACAAAACACAGCCGATACACATTTCTTTTGTTGTCTGCGTGACAGGACCAGTACACGTGTTACAAAAATCACGCGAACCACAAGTTGCCATAGTTACGCTGGTTCCCGTCGCCTAAGTTTGTGACGTTGGTGCAGGTGTTGTTTGGAAGGTGTTGCAAAAGCTCCGCTGTGAACCGATAGTAACCAATCCCGATAAACACTTTGATCTCTGTAAAACCTAATCACCGCTGCACCGCTAGAGCCCGGGCATGTAGGCGCGTCATATTCTACACGAGAATACCCTCCACCCGTGTGTTCACCCACTGTTATCTTCTTGGGTTGTCCGTGTGGGTGAGAGACAATCAGTGCTGGATCAGCACCCCTACCACAAGACGCTTCAAAGTCTTGACCAAATAGATCTAGATGTTCTACTTCTAATCGCCCATCCCACTACCACAAGACGCTTCAAAGTCTTGACCAAATAGATCTAGATGTTCTACTTCTAATCGTCCATCCCACTACCACAAGACGCTTCAAAGTCTTGACCAAATAGATCTAGATGTTCTACTTCTAATCGTCCATCCCACCAACACCTGCTGCCAGACATGATCCTCTCAGCCAAAGCTCCACCGTGTGTCACGCACGGTATGTGACAGATGTCTTTGTCAGGGTAGGAACTCGCCAACTCAAATCCCCGAACAGTCTCCATCTTGCCACCAGGCGTACCAATGGTATCATCATAAAACAGGTCAACTTTTGTTTCCTTCGCCTCCTCTGTGTCGTGCACGACGTGGTGAGCTGTCTGTAGAGAGAATCTCCAGGACTTTGCTGCTGTCTTCCCCTCACACTCAGCACAAAAACAACACTTGTTGTACACGGGCCTTTCAAGAAGCCATATAAAGCCACTTCCTACGCGAAGTTTATTGCTTCCTCTGGCATGAGAAAATATGTCTTTATCTGGTCTACTTGGACTTGTCCAGTTTACTCTCAGTCTCACAGTCAGGTCTATCGCCCCTCTAACTGTATCACGAGCTTTGTCGGACGTACACTTGGAAGGTAGTTGTCTAGGAAATCTTGAGCTGAGATGAATTCTTCATGTCCCGGATTTTTCTTGTATGCCTTCCAGTTATGCTCACTCTCTTCTGCTTCGGGCCCACTTCCCAGCATCTCACACTCGTGGTGGCCTGAAAGGTAATTGGCAAACAAAGTTGGAGGATTTATAATAATTCGCAAGAAAAAAAAAACGCAAACGTATTTACAATAGTTTATTCTTTGAGATGAGAGAACACTGCTATTTCTTTATGAAGAAATACGGTCAGCTCAGCCGAATGGTGCTCGCTCTAGACGGACCAGCAGGAGGTTTACTGTTTGAATCTAAGCCACTACTAGTATTACTTCTATTACTACCAGTTCTACAACAGATGCCACTTCCAATTTTCCAGTAGTGCAATTTTTACTATTGACTGAAGAATGTTTTACCTCCGTATCTTTGAACATAACGTTGGGACATCTTCAACTCTGAAACAGATAAAATGTCTATTTGAAAAATAATGTTGTTTAAAGTTTTTTTTAAGCCTGCATAAAAAAACAAGAAATACCTATTTGTCCTTCTGTACGTCTCTTTGTCTTTATGTCAGTCTGTCTCTCCGTCTCTGTGTCTGCCATTGTGTCTGCTTATATGTCGCTGTCTTCCTCTGACTTTCCTTTCGTTAAGTTATCTATTTAAGTGAAGATTATAATCTATTCAGGTTTTCAAAACAACTTCACAAATATCCAGAGAACTGGATCGGAAAGTGGTATCATCAAAATAGTTCTATCATTTGAGGAAATTCATAGATTTTGTCAAGTTATCTAGATCTAATTGATGTATGTTTTGATTGAAAGTTAAAAACGTAATCCAACATTAAATTACAGTGTAGCACTGGGAAAATTAGACAAACTTCAGAAAAACACTACTATGATGCACACTTAAATTCACTACCTGTTTTAAGCCCAAAACTCGAGTTTTTGTTCAAGATAAATCGTTCTACTAACACCTGGTCACCAGCCACAGTCGCCAAGATGAGCAAAGAACCGAGAAGCTACATCGTGCTTACAGACAGAGGACAACAGCTTCGCAGAAACCGGCGACACCTGAGAGAACTACCTACACCTGGCGAGGTAGGCAACCAACAGTCAAGCCACAGACATCAGCACATAAGCCAGACGAGAAACGATGACTTTACCCAAGTCGACACAGAGCATTCCATACCACTACCTAAATTCACACATGGCACTCAACAACCACCATTGCACATTACTTGTTTTAAATGTTTAAATGGCACAGGCCCTGAGTACATCAGTGAATCACTCACTGTTTATGTGCGAAATAGATCACTTAGATCCTCAGCAGACACCAACGTTCTTGTTGTCCCCCGTAAGAAATATAAAATGTTTGGGGAACGTTCATTTTCTTGCATAGGTCCAAACATTTGGAATAATTTACCAACCCATATACGTAATCTTGAAGATGAACAAACTTTTAAACAAAAACTTAAGTATCATCTTTTTTTAAACACCTACTTAAATACAACTTAAACGCAATTAATTTTAGTTTTCAATTAAATAATTTTTATTTTATTTATAACTACTACAATATACACTTTATATACATATTTTTTTTAATCAGATATAAATTTACTAAGCTTAAATCTTTAACATAACAACCCTATGCTTTCATCTTACAATTTTTAAGGTTAAATTTAGATTTCGTTGATATATTCTATTTTTAAAATGTCTTCGACAAAACTTAATTTACATCTTTAATCAACATGTGTAAGTGAACATATGTGTGTGTATGTTTGTATATATGAATGTGTATGTATATATATTTATGTTTTATTTTATATGTTATGTATGTATATATATGTATATATATATGTGTATGTATATATATATGTATGTATGTATGTATGTATGTATATATAATTATATATGTTTATGTATGTGTGTGTAGATATACATAGATACCGTAAATACAATGATTGTTTATGATTGTTTAAACACATTCTTAATATTAACTTTTAGGTAATATGTCTTGTACCTTTCTAAATGTATTATTTTTTATTTGATATTTTACTGCTCTGAATGTCATATATTTCATAGTTATACATTTTTAGTCCACCACTAAGGTTTTTATTTCTAAGTTTTAATAATGTTACGCGCATAGAGCACCACCTTTGTGTAGTGGTTATGCGCGCTAGAAAAACCATGTATTATTATTATTATTATTATTATTAAAACACAGATGGCACTGGATTTGCTGACCCAAGCCTACAGACTACAGCAAAGGAAGACAACCCTTCTGATGACACACATTGCAATGATGAAGCCCCAACCAAAGGCACCTCGAGCAGATGCGGACGTCCAATCGTACGGCCATCACGGTTCTGTGACTGTTTGCACCACAATGCACACACATACTTAAAGTCTTGAAGTCCTACAAACTAGGAAATACTATTTAAGATAGGTTGTGTTAAAAAGGTCATAAATACCCTAAATAGAAATCGCCGATTCATTAGATAGACATTAACACTTGATTGAATTTTAAATATCCCAGCAGCCTATTAATTATAATATACATACATACATACAAACTAAATTTAGATTTGTGATGATTTCTTGATTTCATAATTATACAAAATCTTCTAAAAAGAACGCTCTATACAAAATATCGCATAGCATTATCAATGTCTGCATACCTGGCCTGAATACGCGACGTAAAAGTTGATAACTATACAGTGTCTAATAGTAATATATTTAATTAAACAAAAAGCAAGAGACATCATTCAAGAAACCTTTATCAAGAAAGACTCAGTGTTTTCAAGCTCAAGAAGGAGGATATGAGTCAAGTGACAAGGGAAGTAGGCCTGTATTACTCAAAGTCACTCACAAATATTGCTGTAACTCCCCTTGTTTGGTATATTATTAAGTCAGCAAGAGTAGTCTTCCTTATCATTCGTTCAGTTGAAACCACGAAAATAAAATAGCACATAGGTTCATATTCCCTTTTCAAATCTATCTAGATCTAATTAATCAATGTTTTGATTGAAAGTTAAACACGTAATCGAACAGCATCAAATTATATAGCTCCTTGATTAAGTTTATGTTTAGATAGGCTGTTTACACGGGAGGGTATATACGCACTATATAGTTATGGTGTTTCTACAGGTTTTTATCCAGTTTTTGATATGGGCCCTACGCATTATTTTGTTAGTTTTCTGTTCAAATCAAAAACTTTGGCCTGGCCGCCGAATAAAGCTAAGCTATCTCTCCTAATTCGACTTTTCCTAGATCTAAAGAAAGATTATTTGCTATGTTAAGCGTTTATGCCCATTATTTAGACAAAAACACTATACCATAATAGTGCGTATAGCAAAATTTTGACAAAATCACCATTTTAGTATTAGACTCAGCCTGTTAACACACGCAGGTTAAACAAGGAGCCCATAATAATTTTTGTCAAGGTATCTGGCTCTTCGAAATACAATGTGTATTTAGATCTACGATACATTCTTAGATAGTGTGTGAAACATAACTGGCCAATTAATAAAAATAATTTGCTCATCTAAACAGCTGGAAAACTGAAACTATTTAGACTGTACTCTTAATCTTAAACTAATTTTGTTTGTATGAGGCTGAAAGAGTCATTATGATTTATGAAAGAAAATTATATTATTTTCTTAATCAAACTCAATACTTGCCTTGATCGCAAAAGTCTTCAAGTATCAATGTCCACAACTTAAAGAAGGACGGAAATACACTGAGTGTGTAGTAGAACTAGATTAGCACACGATTGTGTAATGTGTAGTGCTTAATGCATTAAGAACAGATGATCTGACATTCCCGATTTTACGTTAGGGTATTTTCCAAGGCTTCCAAAAATAGAAGACAGGGTCGCCGAAATAGACAAAAACTTGCAGTAAGTGCAAGGCGTCCAAAAATAGAAGGCCAAGTCACCGAATTGAAAGAAGTGAAAAGATTTTTGCTCACTAAGGGTAAAAGTGATTTTATTTCCTTTAATTCCAAGCATAGATAGAACAGAGTGATACTATCTATGTGTGCACTATTTTGGGTTATTTTTGAAAATTCATAAAATATGTCCAGGGATTTGTTACCTATTGTTGCTAAATAATATTTATGCAGCGCGATGCGAAAATGTTAAAAAATCATATCTCACTCTGATTCTTGCTGCAAGTTCGTGTATATTTCGATGACTTTGCCTTCTCTTTTTGGGCGCCTTGAGTAAGAGTGAAAGTGAGCTACTGTCCATAATTGAACGTCTTTGTTCGCACTGCGCACCTTTATTTCGCAACAATTAAAATGCAATTTCAATCGTTCGATTTGTTTTTTCAGAAATACACTCTAAACAGTGACAACACAGATAGGACAGCTTACATTTTCAGTTTAGTAGGTTTGTAAGTTGACAAAAACGAATGTACTCCCTAATTTTCATTTTGTCCATTCAACGGTAGAAATTAAAATAACAACACAATTAATCCACTCGTATCCTCGGTGAGCTTATTTTTTTGCTTTTTGTTGTTTTTTTTTTTTGTTTTGTTTTAAACCTTGGGCTATGCTGTTTCTGTGTTAGCCTTACGACAGTCAAGTCAACTTTGTGTTTTCCATTTAAAAATGATCATTACATGATTTATTTTTGTCTTTATGTTGTTGTTTTTGTTTTCTTTTTCTTTTTTTTGGGTGTATACAGAAAACATAACCTCTTAATCTTAACTATGCGTAACATGTTTTGTCAATTATTTTTATTATTCTAAGTCTGCAGGCATAAGTCCACAGACTATGCACTAGACTATATTAAGTTCATAATTAAAGGGGGGGGGGGAGACAGATTGAATAAAACTGTTTATTACAAAATATATGTATTTTACTTTGAGAGTTAAATAGAGCCACAACGTTACCTTAATATCAAAGAAAAATTAGCAACCTTAGAACATCAATAACAACAACAACAACAACAGCAATAACAACAATAACAACCACAAGAACAAGAACTACCACCACAACCACAACAGCAATGACAACATAATGTAATGAAATCCGCATAAGTATACTTAAATTACTCCTCTGATTTAAATTGAATGAGTGTTTTTTCCCTCCTCGTAGGGTCTACTAGTTGGAATTGTGCCTTTATTGTTGGTGCCAATGTAATGTTACCGGTTGAGAAGTCATATAAGTCCTATTATCTCCACTCGATCTCTGAGTAGCAGCAATTAAATGATCTTCATCAACAAAAAATTAAACCAAACCTCATACCTTGACCTCTTTAATTGTTCAAATTAAATAATGACAGCACTTCTAATTTTAAATGTTTGCAACACGTTACACGTCTGCACTGAATAGGCTATATTGCGGACGGATCTTTAAATTAATGTCTCACAATTGTACATGCTGCCGTTCCGATTCTTAGCTCTAGTGCATGTTTACCATGAAACAAAAAGGGAAAGAGAGAGAGAGAGAGATAGAAAGAGAGAGAGTGAGAGAGAGAGAGAGAGAGAGAGAGAGAGAGAGAGAGAGAGAGAGACAAAGAGAAAAAGAGAAAGACAAAGAGACAGATATACATGCAGGCATGCATACATACATACAGACAATCAGACAAACAGACAGACAGACAGACAGACAGACAGACAGACAGACAGACAGACAGACAGACAGACAGATAGACAGACAGACACACAGACAGACATACAGACAGACATACAGACATACAGACAGACAGACAGACAGACAGACAGACAGAGAAAGAGAAAGAGAGACATAGAGATAAAGAGAATAGCAAAGGAATGAAGAGTGACTGCAAATCTATAAGAACTCGTTTTCTTCTCGTTTTATCACCATATAATGAAAAAAAAACATTTGACTTTATTCTAACTTTATATACCTTTTTAAACCTGAGCGGTCGATAAAATCACAAAGTATGACGGAAAACGATAATTGATCCTTTTAAAACCCTCCGTCAAAACATGTAAAGGGTATGCGGGTTTCAAGAGTTTGACAATCAAATTGCGTCCTGCAGACAGAGTTTGGAAACACCAATATTCCTGTCTCAGTCGATCGTAGGTTCGAACCAGGGGCTTTAAGATCCCTTCCCTTTCTTTCCCTCATCTAGTGATTTGTTAAACCGAAGATGAAATAGGAGGTCTTTGTTTGTTTCGTTTCTAAACATCCAACGTCAGCACTATATAAGCTATATTGTGGACGGGCACCAAAAGTGACGTCTGAAACTTTTTTGTGCTGCCACACAGAGACAGTGCAGGAATACCATGACTCCTCTCTCTCTCTCTCTCTCTCTCTCTCTCTCTCTCTCTTCTTCTCTCTCTCTGTCTCTGTTTCTCCAACAACAACAGCAATAACAACAATAACAACCACAAGAACAAGAACCACCACCACAACAACAACAACTACCACCACAACCACAACAGCAATGACAACATAATGTAATGAAATCCGCATAAGTATACTTAAATTACTCCTCTGATTTAAATTGAATGAGTGTTTTTTCCCTCCTCGTAGGGTCTACTAGTTGGAATTGTGCCTTTATTGTTGGTGCCAATGTAATGTTACCGGTTGAGAAGTCATATAAGTCCTATTATCTCCACTCGATCTCTGAGTAGCAGCAATTAAATGATCTTCATCAACAAAAAATTAAACCAAACCTCATACCTTGACCTCTTTAATTGTTCAAATTAAATAATGACAGCACTTCTAATTTTAAATGTTTGCAACACGTTACACGTCTGCACTGAATAGGCTATATTGCGGACGGATCTTTAAATTAATGTCTCACAATTGTACATGCTGCCGTTCCGATTCTTAGCTCTAGTGCATGTTTACCATGAAACAAAAAGGGAAAGAGAGAGAGAGAGAGAGATAGAAAGAGAGAGAGTGAGAGAGAGAGGGAAAGAAAGACATACAGACATACAGACATACAGACAGACAGATATACAGACAGACAGACATACAGACATACAGATAGACATACAGACATACAGACAGACAGACAGACAGATATAGAGAAAGAGAGACATAGAGAGAAAGAGAATATCAAAGGAATGAAGAGTAACTGCAAATCTATAAGAACTCGTTTTCTTCTCGTTTTATTACCATATAATGAAAAACAACTTTTGACTTTATTCTAACTTTATATACCTTTTTAAACTTGAGCGGTCGGTAAAATCACAAAGTATGACGGAAAACGAAAACAATAATTGATCCTTTTAAAACCCTTCGTCAAAACATGTAAAGGGCATGCGGGCTTCAAGAGTTTGACACTCAAATTGCGTCCTGCAGACCGAGTTTCGAAACACCAATATTCCTGTCTCAGTCGATCGTTAGTTCGAACCAGGGGCTTTAAGACCCCTTTCCCTTTTTTCCCTCATCTAGTGATTTGTTAAACCGAAGATGAAATAGGAGGTCTTTGTTTGCTTCGTTACTAAACATCCAACGTCAGCACTATATAAGCTATATTGTGGACGGGCACCAAAAGTGACGTCTGAAACTTTTTTGTGCTGCCACACAGAGACAGTGCAGGAATACCATGACTCCTGTCTCAGCGGGTCAGATTAAACTGACACCGCCCCAAGCAGTGCAGTAGGGGACGAAGTTTCACAAATACTTTATTGACCAATCGTGGATTTCGAAATAGTGTTAAGGTCCCAGTTCTCTCTGTCTCTGTCTCTCTCTCTCTCTCTCTCTCTCTCTCTCTCTGTTTCTCTCCCCCCCCCTTGCTGATGTTTTAAGACGAAAATGAATTAAGAGGGCAAGATAGTGTCACCGAATGCGAATATCGCCCCAGAGGACATAGATCTAGGATTATTCTTGAAGTAAACATACCACCCTCAGCCTCAGGTAGAGCTCTCTGGTGTAGGTCTTGCTAATCTGTCACTTGTAATTTATCTCTATCTCTCTCTCTCTCTCTCTCTCTCTCTCTCTCTCTCGCTCTTTCTCTCTCTCTCTTTCTTTCTCCCTCTCTTTCTCTCTCCCTCTCTGTCTTTTTCGCTATCTCTTTCTCTCTCTCTCTCTCTCTCTCTCTCTCTCTCCTTGCGCTTATCCCACCATCTCTCTCTCTCTATCTCGTAAGCCCCGTGCAAAGGCCGTGTGTTATTATCACCTGTAGATACAGAGATCAGGATAAGCCGGAGTACTCAGAATAGTACAGTCGTACAGTATGCCCCGCAATGGGCCGCATTTTCTCGGTTCAGTGCCTTGTTTCGTTTGCCCAGTGTTGGGTTATACATAACGCTGGTCTGAAGAAGATCTGGTATGTATGCGAACATTATGCGACTGAGTGTCGAGTCTCTCGAGCGCTAGATCTAGAATCTAGACGTCTGTGAGGTAGTTAGTAGCTAACTAGAGTCAAAATCCAGATCTAGATCTTACTATGAATTTAACCTCTCGTGAAACAAGTATGTCACCAGAATTACTCTGAAGGACCCGTCGTCTTAACTTTCTTACATTGGAGAATTATAGTGTTATAGTTTGTGCGATACTGTACCGTAACCATTATAAATCATGGAGTTCCTTCCTTTCTCGTGGTTTGTAAAGTAACGTATGATGTTATTTGTTAATTATTCATTAATTTTGAGGACCATCCATGCTCGTTCTTATCATGTTAAGATGTGACAAAATTATTTTAAGTAGTGATATTATTCCCAAATAAACGCATCGCTATCTTCTTGTGGTGTTATAAACAAATGTGTTGGACCTGATTTTTAGTACAAACTAAAGTGTGCTAGAATCGTATGAGGAGGCCTACGATTCCAAGGTTGTTTTCTTTGGAGTTCCTTCCTTTCTTGTGGTTTGTTCTTGTTATTAATTTTGTTAATTATTCATTTGAGGACCACCCATGCTTTTTCCTATCATGTTTAAGATGTGACAAAAATATTTTAGGTAGTGATATTATGAGCTACTAAACGCATCGTTATCTTCTTGTGGTGTTATAAACACATTGTTGGACCTGATTTTTAGTACAAACTAAAGGGTGCTAGAATCTTATGAGGAAGCCTACGATTCCAAGGTTCAGTTTTCTTCTCTTTTTCTACTTGTTCCAATTTAAAACTATTTATGAAAGCCGTCTTTCCATCTATGCTGTCCTCTATTTTGAAGACCACCCAAAATGTTTCCAACCGCTTTGTCTTATAATTAAAACCCAATGTATCAATGCAATGATCTTTTAAAATTAAAAAAAGAACACATACACGGTAAAGGTATCCGATTCTTTCTCTCTCTCTCTCTCTCTCTCTCTCTCTCTCTCTCTCTCTCTTTCTCTCTCTCTCTCTCTCCCTCTCTCTCTCTCTCTCTCTCTCTCTCTCTCTCTCTCTCTCTCTCTCTCTCTCTCTCTCTCTCTCTCTCTCTCTCTCCTATATCACTTTGTTTTCTTGAAGCTTAAACGAACCTGCACCAAACACGAAGCACTGCTGGTTGTAACCAGTCTGTATCCCCAAACCTTGGCCTCAATAATCATATTTTAAATAATGGAGAAGCTTATCCAAAAATGAGACCTTTAAAAATATGTTAGAAAAGTCGGTCACTTTATAAAGTAAGGTAAGAAGGGGTCTCTTTTGCATAACTGTGCGATGATAACTTTACTGAACCTAATTCTATTGTGCCCAATTAATGTACTGGGGAAAAAGCAAGGGTAATTCTTTTTAAAATATGACTACTATTTATTTGATTTATAATTTTCTTAATTTTTGTAACGTCTCAATGCGTCCTTGAACCCTTGACTTTTTAACCCTACCATTCACGACTGTCTGTGTGTAGTTACTATCTCAGTAGCACTAATGAACTGCTTCAGTTTATTCCGTGTAGGCCTACGACATGTACTCCTATCCTAACACGTAATGACCTTGCGAGATAAGGCTGCACAGCTTACAGTCTTAACCCTTTGGCTACGGAAGCTCCGATACAACTATTGTCCTTGTAATTATTATATTGAAGGCTGCGGTATATAATTTCGATATGTTGCGACTAGTATTATGTCAAACTCTAATTGAGTGAGTTAGCTTGTTGATTTCTAAACGCTATTGTCGGCGAAAAAGCTTTATCGAGGACGAGCCCCAACACTAATGTCTGACAATTTCATAAACTGACATCGATCCAACCAGTATGCGTCAAAATTGGACAAATTAATTTGGTTCGATCGATGGTTTCAAACCGGCGACTCCTGATTCGGAGACGAACGCTTTACCACTTGCACTCCTGTGGTATGTCTTTCAATATTTTAAATAAAAGACAGGAATTAAATGGTTATAGTTTTCCCCAAAATCTTTCTTAAGAGTCTGAGTTAAGTTTTATGCTATTTACTTTGGTAAACAAATGGCGCAGTATGGGTTTATCGCCTTGAGGCAAAAGGGTTAATGTCATGTACATTGACAAGATAACTAGTGCGTGTCATAGTGACATAAATGTTACATGTCACTGGTTTAAATACAAATTTTAATCGCTTCGCTCCAGCAAGTGAAGTAGAAAACAATCATCCTATGAGACAATAGACTTGGAATGGCCATTGCAAATAAAAGCAGGGGTAAATTTAAGTTTGGCTTGCGAGTTCGAAGTGGTAAGTAGGCCTGCACAGATAAAGTAAACTTGTTTGTTGCTTCAGGTTTAACGTTAGCACTATATAGACTATGATTATAGTGGATGGGCCTCTAAACTAACGTCTGACAATTTTACGTTCTTATACATGGAGACCATGGCCCCTTGCAGAGCTGATCACATTATTACAAATGCACTGGTAAATATAGAAAAGTGTTCAAACGGGCAAAATACACAAACAAATGTTAACTACAAAACGATCTTCCCCACAGTAAATACCTACTTTAAAAAAATCGTATTTTATAATTATGGGATACTTCATTATTCAAGTATTACAAAAACTAAACCCCCTCCCCCACCCCAAAAAAACAAACACACACACAAAAAAAAAAACAACAACAACAAAAAACAAACAAACAAACAAACAAAAAAAAAACACATTTTACGCTTCTTTAAGACGTCAATTTGGTTGATAGGGGGCGCGGCAGCCTTGGGGTATTACATTGACCCTTTGGCTCCCGACACTGGAGGTCCGTGGTTCAAGCCCCGCTATGGTTATACCCCCCCCCCCCCCCCCCTTGGCCGGTTTCACGCCCCCCTTGGGTCATTTTCAGTATCCGTTGAGACAGAGTCGTGGTATCCTCTCACAGTTTCTGTATAGCAGCACACAAAAAACGGTCAGATATTAGTCCTAAGGCCCGTCCACAATTAGCTTATATAGTACTGACTTTGAACGCTGGCCGAGGGGTAGAACATCGGCTTTCGACGCAAAAGGTCCGGGTTCGAGCCGTGGCGATTGCACTCCCTACTGGTTGGGTCGCTGTCAGTATAATTTGAACGGTTGAGACAGAGTCGTGGTATCCTCTAACAGTCTCTGTATAACAGCACAAAAAAACCTGTCAGACGTTAGTCTTAGGACCCGTCCACAATAAAGCTTAAATAGTACTGACGTTAGACGCTAACCAACAACAAACATACTCAAACAATATCTTGGTTGGTTGGTTCATTGCACTGGCTACCACGGATGTCCGTATTTAACTGAGGAATGTCTGTTTGACCTAAGTCCCTGGTCCCACCAATCTATCAAAATGTTACGTATTGACGTCACTACATAGTGAATGTGTATAAGTCTTCATTCGTAGAAGCTGGG
>RQTK01000215.1:106490-135154 GCA_003991915.1 Elysia chlorotica | reverse complement strand
AGAGAGAGAGAGAGAGAGAGAAAGAGAGAGAGAAAGAGAGAGAGAGAGAGAGAGAGCGAGAGAGAGAGAGAGGGATAGATATATAAGTAGAGTGAAAGAGAAAGAGTAGGCGTGAGAGAGAAATAGGGGGAGGTAGTAGGAAATTGCAGTTTTCCTGTGCTGCCAGATGGTATATAACTAAAAAACAAAACAAAAACCAACCCAGTGCTTTCAGCATGCAGCGCAGGTGTAGAATGCAAGCTTAATTAGCAAAGAGCTGAATACGTGAGTGCACGCGTTTTGTTTTCTTTGAAAGTTAGCTTCCTCTAGGGAGGCGGAGGGCGCGGTGGCCCTGGGGTGGAACATCGGCTTACGACGCGAGAGGTCCGGGTTCCAGTACTGGCGATTGCGCTCCCTACTGGTTGGGCCGGTGTCAGTTTAATGTGACCGGCTACGACTAGAGTCATGGTATCCCTGTCTCGTCTGTGGCAGCACATAAAATTGTCAGACGTCAGTCTTTGGGGCCCGTCCACAATATAGACTATATTGCTGACGTTGGACGTTAAACCAACTCAACAACTGAACAACTTTCTCTCTAGGTCTCTCGCGTGGCCCTTCTTACCTGTCTTTGCTGCAGCATTTAATTATTGTAAATTTTAACAGTCACTTACGCTACTCTAACGTTTGAATTTAGCCGTTTTCACACATCTCCACCACACCTACGGCATAAAAAAGAAAACCATCTTACGTTCGAAGTAATATATAAACTATGACAAAACTTAAACTATTCTAGTTGTTGTTTTTTTCTTCTCACTTCCGCCTTTTGCCTTTAAAAATTTTTTTGTTTCAGGTAATGTGAATGGCAGGCATACATGTGAAGCAAAGGGGCGAAAACCATTTATACTTTTTTTTCGTATAATGATCCATATATCATTACGGTTAATGGGTTAACTGCTTAACTCCTCTTGTTCCGTGCTTAGCTTTTAAACTCTTCCGTTTATTTCGATGATAAAAAAAAAATTCTTTTCATCTACGTTTCAAGTGTTACCATTTTTCTTCCAGCCTCTAAGTTTTTGCGGACATTCTATGTTACTCATCCTCCTAGTTTTTTAAGCACTAGTAATGAACTTGAAATCAACCGCTTACCTTGAGAGTAGAGAGGGCGGGGGGACCTCTTACCTAAAAAAAAAAGGGGGGGGGGAGGAGTGGCGCTAATTTTGCTGTACATTTTACAACAAGGCAGCTTTTACACTGCCTTTTAATGTGTGGGAATGTTTATGTCATGAGCGCAAAATGAACGAAAATAAAGATCCAACTTCAACAGGAGTTTGCATGAGCCTTGTCTTTGAGAAAGAAGATAATGTTTTAACAAGAGAGAGAGAGAGAGAGAGAGAGAGAGAGAGAGAGAGAGAGAGAGAGAGAGAGAGAGAGAAATAAAATAAAATAGAGTTGCAACAATTTTGTTTACTGGGGTTACTGTTACGCATATTTTTCGCTGCAATGAAAAAAAAAAGAAAAGAAAATAAAGTAAATTAAAACAGAATTAATCATTACAAGCAGTCGTACCTAAAAACAAACAAAAAACGCAATGCAAACTTGCCAGTCTGCTGTTCTTTAACACGGTGCGTGTTTGCAAAATAAAATGGTTGTGAGTATTTATAATCTTAGTTTGATCCTTAGCTGCTTGAGCTGCAGTTCAAGAGCTTGACAAAAGGAACGCATGCAAACTAAATTCATACGTACAAGTTTGAAAACTTCCTGTTCTTTACAGACTATAATCATCAGTATTGTTAACTATAACATTAATTTTGTTCTTCAGTTAATTTGTAGCTATGTTGACCTATTTCCGCAGTACACAGAAAAAAAACTTAAGGGCTGTCAGGTAAAAATGAACATTATGACTATTAAAGCAAAACAGTTTAAGAGAGATGGTAAAAACCAGTACCTGAAAGTAGGTGATAGGTCGACAGAACGGCTAAAACAAGGTATTCAATAATAGTTGTGAGGAAAATTATTTTATAACTACATTTTAATAGTAAGATGTAGTCCATGTAGAAATAAAAGGAGCTAGGGATAAGGGGCAGAGGTGTGGGCTAGTGGGAACTTATTATTATTATTATTATTATTATTATTATTATTATTATTATTATTATTATTATTAGGCGGAGGGCGCGGTGGCCCTGGGGTGGAACATCGGCTTACGACGCGAGAGGTCCGGGTTCCAGTACTGGCGATTGCGCTCCCTACTGGTTGGGCCGGTGTCAGTTTAATGTGACCGGCTACGACTGGAGTCATGGTATCCCTGTCTCGTCTGTGGCAGCACATAAAATTGTCAGACGTCAGTCTTTGGGGCCCGTCCACAATATAGACTATATTGCTGACGTTGGACGTTAAACCAACTCAACAACTGAACAACCAAAATTTCTTTAATGCATAACATTGTTATTCCATGATTATACTATAATTCTCATAAATCCTCTTTTTTGTACTGGGCCTTTCTGTTTGATCCATTAAGCTTCAGTCACATAACACGCCGCACCTGCTAAGAAAATATTATGACAAAGGGAGACTCGTGTTTTGAAAGGAACTTAACACCAGAGCATGCACAGTGTGCACTGCCACTACCGTGACCAATTTGATTACCGTTTTCAGGCTGCACGAAACAGTACAAGTTCTGGGCATACTTTTACTGTCTATTGAGTTCTTTCTTGCACAAATACTTACATACACGCACTTTCAAATAAGTGTTAGGTTGTTGATGCTATTTTTGTTGTTCGTGTTGATTGTTGCTGTTAAAGCTATTGTTGTTGGAGTTAGTTCATGTTTTTGCTTTTGTTGTTTCTGTTGTTGTTGGGGTTGTTTGTGTATGTGTGTATGTGTGTATGTGGGTGTGTGTGTGTGATTTTTTTTCAGAGCTGCTTGTCTTTTGTCAACAGCTTTGGTGTATTTTTCGCTCCACCAGTATTTTTAGTTGTGTTTAAGTTTGGGTTAATGGTTCTTTTAAAGTGTGTTAGGATAGCTTTTAGGGCTGAGCTTTTTTGTTCTTTATTAAGAAGATAATTTAAAGGAAAATCAAAGAGACAGAAACAATATAAAATACGACGCACTTGTTCACTAAGCTGTGCTACAGCATTAGGATATACTTGCTGAACAAGTTGGTATGTTGGTATGTATGTTTACTTCTCCCAGCTATTATCATGTTTTATATTCCAATTTTAACCCGTAAATTGTACCGAACCCGTTTTTTTTTCTTTTGTGGGGGGTGGGGGTGCAATGGCGTAAGAGGGAGGTAGATATACATTATTACATATAAGTTAAAGTCTGTATACCGCTTCACTAATGACGTTCACAAAGAAAAGCAAAAGAAAGAAATAATGGGTGTTATTCATATTATATTATAATTAGTATTATTAGTGTTGTTGTTGTTGATGTTGTTGTTGTTGTCGTTGTTTTTGTTGTTGTTGATGATGATGATGATGATGATGATGATGATGATGATGATGATGATGATGATGATGATGATGATGATGAGGAGGGAAGAAGAGGAGGAGGAGGAGGAGGAGGAGGATGTCTTTGTGGAGTCTTTGGCTTATTTGAAAAAAAATCACTTTTATTCTGTCTAAATACAACTTCATAAACTAGGTCATTGGGCCAAAGGTATCGCAAAACTATTCATAAAAAGCAAACAAACTTCTTTTTGTTCATATTTACCAGATGGTACTTAGCTCCCCCCAGACAGCGGTTATAGTTGTTTAAATGGGTTGAGAGTTCCTGCAGTCCTGGTGTATGTCTCGGAATGACTCACCTGCTTTTTCTTTGTTTTGTTTTTTCTTTCATTTTTTAAAATTTTCCCCGTCACAGTCTTTTTATTTGTCTATCTCTCTGTTTGTCATTTTTTGGTGTTTTTAATAATTATATCACTGTCGCTTTCTATTTTCTCGTTTTTTTTCTATTAAAAATTTATTTCATTATCTCTCTCTCTCTCCCTCCTCTCTCTCTCTCTCTCTCTCTCTCTCTCTCTCTCTCTTTTCTCCATCTATCTCTCCTCTATCTCTGACTTTTTTCTCCTCTATCTCTGACTTTTTTCTGTCTGTGACTCACTCTCTGTTTTTCAGTCAGTCTTTCTGTTTATCTCATTCTCACTCTCTTTCTCGCTATTTCTCTATTTATATATCTCGTTCTCTTTTATTAGATAGCTAGCTATGTCTATATCTCTTTCTTAATCTCTTATCTGTTTCTGTCCCCCTCTCTTCTCTTTTGTGCAACTTTTCCTTTGTCTGGGCCATTTTTTTTTCTACACACTCTCCTATTTCTCTCTATATACATTATATATCTCTCTTTCCCCATCTCCATCTCTCCACAAATTTCTCTGTTCCTCTCATGCACGAACAAAATGCATTAACATTTAACCAGACGCTTAGTTTTGTCGTAAAACTTGAAACCAATAAAACATGCTATCATTTTCACGAAGAGAAAGCAAGCGTGCATTCTAGTTTCCCACACTTATTTAGACCAGCTTAATTAGTGCTATATTTTTACCTGCATCTGTATCCCCGCAACTTCATTTTTGTATTGTTTTGTTTACTTTTTCTATCCCTATTTTCTCCAACTTTATTGGCAGTACGTAGTTGTGGGTCGACCCTCGTCAGTCTTAAAAAAATTATATTTTATCCTTCGGTTTGTTGATTTTTAAAAAAGTCCTAATTGTTGTTGTTATTGTTTTTTCTAACATCCGGTGAGAAGTGAGAAACTTAGGCGATTTCCACACAAACAAAAACAAAAAAGAGAAGAGGAAGAAGAAGAAAATCCGCACATGCGCATAGTGCTGAGCTCTCAGAGACAAGTCTTACTAGTCGTTTGATCGATATGTTCCAAGGTGTACTTGCAGCTTTTTCTCACCTTCCTCTTTTCAATGCTCCACACGTGCAGAATAATTGCTTATATTTTTACTCAGGTACGAAAAATTGTTCAATCAGTTTTTATCAGTGTTTGAAGCTTAACTTCTAAAAGCAAAAGATTATAACGCAGGTCTTTTCTAAAAAATAAATAAAGATAGGTAGGAAGGAAGAGGTAATAATTATTCTTCACGAAGGCGCCTATAACAAAGAAATGGTCTAAAACAGAACATGCCTTTTCCGTGTTATTCACCAAATTATTAAAACATTGCATAAAAATATAACAAACATTGTTTTCCCACATTCGCGAAATACGCTGCCAACTCTATACCGACACAATTTAATTATATTGTTCTTTTTCACACATTTGTTTACTAGCTATTGTGTGTATGAAATGTTCCTTTGTCAGTCTTCTGTTATTTTCTCTATAGTTATTAGAGAGACTAGATTTAGTGACATGTTTCACAAAAATATCTCACAATGCTTTTGATAATGGGCGGCGTGCTCATTCTATTTCTGTATAAATGTGTTGGCGGTTGAACAGTGTTCTGACATTTTACTAAGGTTTAAAGAAGTAAGCAACTGTCCTAACTATCTTGAGCTATGTACGGCTAAAATTTCTTGCCGGGAAACCTCTCACTTTGTGGTTAGAACCTTCACTATAATTATTATCCAACGCCGCCTGCTTAAAGTACAGATCGAGTCACTGCATGGATATAAGTTAGTTGAGTTGACTTGGTTTAACGTCCAACACCAGCTCTATATGATATTGTGGACGGGTTCCAAGACTGGCGTCTGACAATTTTATGTGCTGACACACACGAGACAGGGCGGGGATACCAGGACTCTTGTCTTAGCCGGTCACATTAAACAGACACCGGCCCAACCAGTAGGGGGTGAAATCGCCAGGGCTTGAACCACGGATCTTTTGCGTCGGAAAAGAAGTTCTATCCAAGGGCCACCGCGCCCTTCGGGATAAGTTAACCCAGCTATGGGTGTTAGTGTGTATGTGTGTGTGTGTTTTGTTTGTTTTTTTTTGGTTTTCTTTTTTTTTTTGGGGGGGGGGGGCGAAATGACGCAAGTGATAGAGCGTTGGTTTCCCACTCGGGAGATCATATGTTCGAAACCCATGATCAGTCAAAAATTATAAAAATTATCTGCACGACTTTTGTTCATAAAGATATTAAGCCAAACTTAAATTTACATTAAAATTGCTAAATTTTTCACCGCCAATCTCTCTCAATCTTCCGACCTTTCTCTCTCGCTTCCTTTCTCACTCTGTGTCTGTCACGCTATTTATCTATTTACCCCTCTTTTTTTTCTTGATTGCTCTCTGTCTCTCTCTGTCTTCTCTATCTGTCTCTGTCTCTCTATGTCTGTCTGTCTATCTATATATATATATCTTTCTTTACACCTATCTATCTATCCGTCTTTCTTTCCAACTGGACTATTTCTTATAGGCGCGATACGCTAAAGTGCCGAAGAACGACCATTGTTTCCGCTGAAAGCCGCCTTTGGTACAACCCTCTCACAGCATTGCGGTTCCGAACCTGGGTCTGCCCACTCAAAGGATTAGCGACCATCCTTTAGACCACCCAGTCGGTAATGTACTAAACACATGCCTTTAGATTATGTGGACCATTAGAATCCTTGCGATAAAGGACCCATCGTGTGCAAAGAGCATGCATTTTCTTTCGAAAAAAATATGCCTGTCTAGTGCAATATGGCGGCGAGATCGGGAAACTGAAGTATGGTAATATGATGGAACAGGAATAGGGTATTTTTCTAATGCGCGTTGAAGCTTTTTAATATAGTTATGATCTTGGGAAAATATCAATCGTGAACGCGTTCTAAGCTTGCTGTCATGGGTTGTTTTCTCTTTAACGTGTATGTACATTTTTGGACAACTTTTATCTAGCGTTGTTACAGTGTAGGCTTACTAGTGCTTTGTTTCATGGATGGAGGAGTGCATTTTGTACTTGACAGCAAGCGGAAAATAAGACAGTAAACATTTTGTTTTTATTTTCGTCTCTACATTATTCTAGTTGTAGACAACATGAACAATTTGTGATAAATAAAAAGTCTTTCTGAACTTCCACTATCAGAGTAATAAATAAAAAGGCAGGAACGAGAGAAAGAAAGAAGGAGTATGAGTTAAAGGGCAGAGAAAGGGAGTTATGGAACAAGACTGATGGGGTGAAGTGGGAGGCTTAGGTACTTTATTGTTGGATCTTTTGGATACTTTTACTTCTCAGCAACCTCTCTAAATGACAAGTAGGATTAGAGTAAACTTCTGAAAGATTTTGTTCGGCTCTTCACCTTTTTTGCACTGTAGAAAGTAGAAACAAAGAGAAATTTGGTTTCTAATTAAAACAATAGTGAACATTAACGTATAGTCACAAAAGTAGTGAAAAACGTATCTCAATAAATCACTATTTGTTGGTCACAATGAGGATAGTTTACATTGTCTAGGGCAAAGACAGTACATGTAGAAGTTAACCTGGTCGTGAGTGAGAAGAATGAGAAATAAACTCCAAGTATTAGTAATACAAGGCCGAATAAGACACCGAAAACACTGTGAACTGAAGAAAATAATAAAAAAAACGAAAGAAGGAAGAAACTGTGTCTCTTACTGTAATGTAACTGTATCTTAAAGCAGTAAAGATCTTCATGCAATTTGTTTTTACTAAACGTAGCGAATTACTCACTCCCCTCACCTTGAAAACAACTCCTTTCGTCTTCTCTTTTAGGCTGAGCATGAGATCAACTTAGCCTATTCCATAATGCCGTACCAAGTTAACGTAAGCTAAAAAGCGTTCTAAGCTTGCTGTCATGGGTTGTGTTCTCTTGAACGTGTATGTACATTTTTTGGACAACTTTTATCTAGCGTTTGTGCTTCTGCGAAACTTCATATCCTGTGGTAATAACAATTCACTCATAGCTCTATCCTAGAAGTGCGATTAGATAATCCGTAATTTGCCACGTAGCTCGCAAAGCATATAATGTGGAAAGAGTCCTGTACATCGCCAGTGCGCGGTGCCAGTTTTCCAGTAGTCTCCACCCTCCAAATGTAAAATTAACGTTATAAGGATTCATCTGGCAGGCCTAAGTTACTTTGTGGCTGGTGTGTGTATATTTTACCACCCCTCCCACAGCGCAACTGCTTTGTTACGCTTCCCTTGTTTTGTTTGTTTTGGTTGTTTTGGTTTTGGTTCGTGATTTTTGTTATAAACTCCAATATGTCTGGCTACCCTGCTTTGCCCTAATGCTACTTTAATCTCTTTATATGCCCCTGTTTTATTATATAAAATAATGTTCACCTCTCCCTATATATTTCTCTCTATGTCTCTCTGTTGTTGTATGTCTCTCTCTCTTCCTTCCTTTTTCTCTCCCTCCTTCCGTCCCCCCTCTCTCTCTCTGTCTGCCTCTATCTATTCCCTCTCTCCCTTTCTCCTTAGTGCCCTCTCTTTCCTTTTCTCACCTTCCTCTCCCTCTCTTTCCTCTCGCTGTCTTTCTTCCTCTTTCCCTTTCTCTGCCCTTTAACTCATACTCCTTCATTCGTTCTCTCGTTCCTGCCTTTTTATTTATTACTCAGTGTGTGTAAGTGCAGAAAGACTTTTTATTTATTACACATTGTTCACGTTGTCTACAACTAGAATAATGTAGAGACGAAAATAAAAACAAAATGTTTACTGTCTTATTTTCCTGCACGCTTAGTAGTACAAAAAGCACTGCTCCATCCACCAAACATAGGACTTGTACACTGTAACAACCTGAAGGGGGCTCTAAGCCTCCCACTCCACCCCATCAGTCTTGTTCCATAACTCCCATGTTGTGCCATAACCAGGTTGCGGTAAGGCCCTCAGGTTTGGAAATAAAACATATTAGTATGTTTACAGAGTCTTAAGTAGGTGAAGCCTTAATAGAGTTCTTTTTTCCGTGGATAACGACCTTAATACATTAACTTGTTTAACGTGTCTTCACTACATTATGACATTTATAGTGTTGTTATACCGTAGCTTCACCAGGTAAAATGTTGTTAGAGGGTGTAGTTGTAGTTGAGTTGGTTTAACAGTTAATCTTAGCACTATAGGCTATATTGTGGACGCGCCTCAAGGCTGACGTCTGAAAATTGTATGTGCTGCCACACACATAACTGATACCAACGCAACCAGTAGGGGACGAAATCGCTAGGGCTTGGACTACGGACCTCCTGCGTCGGAAGCTGATGTTCTAATCCAGGATTCCGCTTCCACGCCCCCCCCCCAAACCTTGATGGGGGATGCTAGCCGTATCTACTGTAGGTAAAGCATTAATAGAGTTTTTTACTGCATCTTTAGTAAAATCGTAAAAATAGAGTTGCTTACCATAATCTTCAGTAAGTCAAACCGCAATAGTTTTATCAGGTTGTTTACAGTATCTAAAGTAGGTAAAACGTATATACATTTGTATCCGTAGAGACATTTGCAGAACCACGGACTTCCGAAGTGTTGATCTTTTTTATGTTAATGAAATTGCAAGACCCACAGTTTGCTCAATTTTTCGCCCTAGTTTTTCAGTATGCAAAGATTGGATACGTATCTTTTTGTAGCATGTTTTGAATACTTCTACTTCCGAACAAATCTCTTTGAATGACAAGTAAAATTGGAGTAAACTTCTGAAAGATTTTGTTCGGATCTTCACCTTTTTTTGCACTGTAGAAAGTAGAAACACAGAGAAATTTGGTTTCTAACTATAACAATAGTGAACATTAACGTATAGTCACGAAAGTAGTGAAAAACGTATCTCAATATATCACTATTTGTTGCACACAGTTAGGATAGTTTACATTGTCTAGGGCAAAGACAGTACATGTAGAAGTTTACCTGGTCATGAGTGAGAAGAATGAGAAATAAACTACAAGTATTAGTAATACAAGGTCGAATAAGACGCCGAAAACACTGTGAACTGAAAAAAAATAATAACAAAAACAAAAGAAGGAAAAAACTGTGTCTTTTACTGTAATGTAAGTGTATCTTAAAGCAATACAGATCTTCCTGCACTTTGTTTTTACTAAACGTAGTGAGTTACTCACTCCCCTCACCTTGAAAAAAACTCCTTTCGTCTTGTCTTTTAAACTGAGCATGAGATCAACTTAGCCTATTCCATACGCCTAACCAGGTTAACGTTAGCTAAAAAAACACATAAAAAAAAAACAAAACAAAAAAACAAACAAACAAAAAACAACAGAACGTTAAGGAAAGTGCAAAGTGATTTTCTAATTCTTTTTTTTATTACATTTTAGCAGAATCAGCCCCAGACCTTTTTTTTCTACATTTATTTATTCCATGGCGGAAAAACTAGAAAAACACAAAAAGAGAAAAAAAAAACATAAAAAACCCAAACACGCATGCCTTTCATTGGCATCTGTTTTCACATTGTTTTCTTCCGTGTGAGTCACATTGATTGGTATTGGAGGCAAGGGGGAGGATTGGAATGAGAGTGAGAGAGAGAAAGAGAGAGAGAGAAAGAGAGAGAGAGAGAGAGAGAGAGAGAGAGAGAGAGTGGAAAGAAAAGTATCTTCGTGCTTTACACAAGAATTTTACACCTTTGAAAAAATGTAATTGAGAAAATTTTCTTTATTTTCTTTTCCATACCTGATTTTCAATACTTTCGTTATTACTTGTACAATGTTTAAAGATGAAAATTATGTTGCTGAAGCTCGGTTGAAAGTCATATTGCTTTACGATGATATATCCCACACATGATGTATTGTGAATAGAACTATTACTACTTTTTCACCCTTCGTGATCTTTTGTTTGACTGCTGCACCGCATAATTTATAATCTCACACCCAAACAGTTTGTTTCTGCACTTCCAACGTCCATATTAATCTAACACCCAAACAGTTTGTTTCTGCACTCTCACCGTAACGTTACTAACAATATAATATTTATTCGTTCAGAAAATGTACAGACACCCCCCCCCCAAACCAAACCCCCATTCTCTGGTTGAACGTTTACTAAGTCTCAAGAAAGATTTAAATTTATACAGCAGTATCCTAGATATGGATGCCCGAGACATGGGTGGTCTTTTTTAAACCAAGCCTATCGCTAGGTAAGAAGAGGGCGGACAGAGCGAGGATCCAACCTTCAAATGGGGCTGACCTTTTTCTCTAAAACAAAAAATGGAAACAAAACCACGTTATGGTTGTAATTTTTTTGTAAACAATATGCTGATTGGACTAGAGCATAGATATATTTTAATATATCTTTTTGCATTATCCGCCTTACAAGCATCACGTGATTTTCGTGGGAAAGAGGTCGGGCCCATTAGAGAGCACGCATTCTACCCGCCCTCTTACTATGTTTAACTTCTGCACCTTCAGTAAACTATTATATTTATTAGGGCTGTAAACAAACTTTGCGATCTAAGCGACGCTAAGGAATGACACAATTATGACCCTTAGGCATGTTGTTTTGTGATCGCTGATTGACTCCGTTTGTTCAGGATATAGCTATTATTGGACACCAATGCACATTCTCTTAGCTTACCAATCGTCTAAGTAACTGTTTTCGTTTAGGCGTCATGATCACAAAGTGTTTAATCTCTCACACCCAAAACAGTTTTACTGCACCCTCACCGTCACTGCACTACCTTCGCTCCCAAAACCAAGTCGGAAAGCAGCGTGTCTCGGAACATACACTACATAGATCTAATGGGTCCCCCTTCTGCCCGCCCTTCTGCCCGCCCTTCTGCCCGCCCAACCAAACGGGATTCTCCGCTCGGTTGAAAAACGTCGGCTATCTGGCTCGAGTGGCTTTCATTCAGCGTCTAGTACTAATAGTAGATTTCTATGTACCTTGTGAACCACTGGCAATATCGCCGAGTTAAGGTCTTTACCTCTTTATTCTGTGGTGTGAACTGGACAGGCGTAGTATAGAGGCGTGGACATCCGAGTTAGAGCAATACTATTTATTATGTCTGCATGCTTGTGGTCTACAGGTGATGAATTTCCACAGCTAGGAGGCTGATTTCTGGACTTCATATAAACAGGTTTTTAGATTGTGGTGTTTTTTTTATCTCTTATTCTTGTCCATGGTGTTTTTTTTTCCTAGCTTTGGTAGTTTGTTGCTATTTAGCTCTAAACCACGATTGATTTGGATTAATGATCAGTAGTTTTGTAAATGCTGCTCTCTTTTTATCGATGATCATTACATTACATTACATTACACATCGTGAGTACAACATTTCAAATAATGAGTTGAAACAAGGGTTGTTTCAAAATGTTTTGATGATTCAGTTTCTTAAGCAAAGTTGACAATAATATAATTTTTACTTTATTGGTTTTAAAATCAAGAAGAAATTATATAAATATTGATTGCTGAGTTCGCGTCATTATCATTTTTTTCCAATGGTTTCACAGCTTTTTGAATGGTTTCAGTGAAGTAAGGTTTTAGCCATTATGGTGGTAGCAGCAAGAAAACCATAATTATATGTTTGAATGTGATTTTTCTTTTCTCTTTACATATTCATTGTCTCAAATAGAGTTGTTAACTATATTCTAGTTGACTGACTAAATTTTACCAAAATATTGCTTAGTCCTTACAAGAGTACGCAAACATTGCTTATCCTTATGGGAGTGTTAGAAAATTGCTTAGTGCTTTCAAGAGAAATCGAAATTTAATTTATTAGTCCTTACAAGAGCAATTGCAGATTATCCACCTCTTGTAAGGGAACACACTAATCTTAGATTAAAATTCCTCTAGCTCTGGCTCGCGGCTCGACAATATTTTCCTCTTTGTAGAGAAAACTCTCTCACTTTGTTTAAGATTTCCTTGGTTCCTTCTGTGGATTCTATGTGTCGAGAGTTTGGCAAAGTTTAAGGTATTCTTAATAGGTGCGTACATAAAACACGTTATGATACGTCAACAAATTACCTTGCTCTGTAGCCCATAACATCATGTACAACGATAACAGTTTTCCTTGAATGGTCAGTACAAACTTGTATATTTTATTTTGTCTTATCCTTATCTTATCATAATTTATTCAATCTTAATCGTTAATACAACGATAAAAGTTGTCCTTGGATGGACAGTAAACTATATATTTTTTTAATCTTATCTTTATAGTATCATACCTTATTTCATCTTAATCGTTAATGTTAATTAGGGCAGATACACCATGCCGCACACGCCAAAAGAGATGAATTCGAATCGTTATTATTTATAGTGTAAATTATTTTTTAAACTGTTTTACCTGTCTGGCAACTGTTTTCCAGTTAAAGTCGAGATGACATTATTTTTTGTTTTGCCGTGTTAGTTTAATGTGACCGGCTGAGGCAAGAATCTAGATCTTTCCGTCCTGTGTCGTGTGTGGCAGCACATAAAATTGCCAGACACCAGTTTTAAAGCCCGTCATCACAAATATGTATTTAAAGAGAGAGAGAGAGGGAGAGAGAGAAAAGAAAAAAAAGAGAGGAAGAGCGAGAGAGAGAGAGAGAGAGAGAGAGAGAGAGAGAGAGAGAGAGAGAGAGAGAGAGAGTATAATAGGCCTGTCATTGGACGCTAAACCAACTCAATTCTACTCAACTCAAACCTTCGAGGGAGGAGGTAAGTTGGATGGAGTCTAAATAAGGAGGTCAGATGGACCAATAATGTACGCTGTCGAACCAATCTTGCCGTGTTTCAGATCTGGCATTAAGAGTGGGGTTTCTACCTGTTCTATATCTTCATTTTTTGCTCCAGATTTTAAGTGATCGCACGTTACATGTTTGTAAACTGGATGAACTCGCAATGAAATGTTAGAGATAGAGTTAATGGAGAAAAAAAAAAGAATTCATGTCTTATCGGATAATTTAGATACATAAGAAGGTTGAACACTGGGGTGATTGGAGAGTAAGTGAAACAGACCGACAGCCATGCAAACAGTAAACACAGGCACACAGGCAATGCACACATACACATACACACAGAGGCACATGCAGACAGAAAAAACACTGGCAAACTTGACAGACAGACACACACACACACACATAAACACAAACAGATAGAAGACAGAGTATGTAAGAAGAGCCTGCCCACATTTCCCTCGATAACTTAAACGCCTTCTTCATAAACTTTCAGGATGTCTCACATATTGAGTATTTCGACTTAGTTATATTTGTACAGTCGTTTTGTGTGGGACGCGGTAGCCCTGGGGTAGAACATCGGCTTCTGACGCAAGAGGTCCGTAGGTCGAGCCCTGTGCTGGTTGGGTCGGTATTAGTTTAATGTGAGCGGCTGGGACTTCGACTTTCTAGTGTGCGGCGACACATAAAATTGTCAGATGTCAGTCTTGAGGCCTGTCCACAATATAGCCTATATAGTGCTGACGTTGGAAGTTAAATCAACTCATTTCAACTCAACAGTCGTTATGATCTTACAAAACAAGGCAAATACGCCAAAAGAGTCTTCTCTCTATTTATCAATACTATTTTTTCCTGGGGTTAGATGGAATAACATTAGGATCGCAGACAATGTTTGTTAGTCTAGATTCTTACTTCGTTTTTAGTTAATCAAACCTTTGAAATTGTTGGGGCGAGATCATGTTCATCATCATGGTTACATACACTGCTGGAATCTTCAAAGGTTTTTTGTTATCATGTAAGATCATCATCTATCGTGACAAGGAATAAACGAACAATTCATGAGAGATTTCCCTTGATAAGTGACGTCAGGTAACCTCTCGCAGTAAATTAGCTTATTAAAAGATCAGTAGGTCGAAACGAACAATTCATAACGGATTTACCTTGATAAATGACGTCAAGTAACCTCTCGCAAGAAATTAACCCATTTGAAGATCGTCAGTAGGTCGATGCTCTTTGTTATTGGAGCACAGAAATCCACAGTGCTTGCAGGTTATTTAGATAGGGCCTTTAGCACTGCATAAACAAATATTCAAATGGGACCTACTCCAGCGTTTGCTTGTTTTTCAAGTACCGGTCCTTTCAGGCAATACATGTTTTGCGATATACACGAAGATAATGGATGACATAATCTCACCCTTTGAGCCTCGTTGTTTTGTATTCGCTCATTGGCACCGCTGTTCTAGATCTAGAATAGAGTTACGGTTAGACGCCCGGGCAGATTCGGTTATCTATCGTCTTCGATCCTCTCTAGGCCCCGTAATCGCAAGTTCTCTGTTGTAATAACAGGATTCTTAACGAAAAAGTAGACATCCAATCATAGCTCTGTCTTACACTTAGGTAACCAATGAATGAGCACATGGCTAGGGAACGTGATTACGTCCTCTGATATCGTTTCGTGGATCGCAAAATCTCAAATGACAAACACAGCGAAGGGATTTGAGCTTCTAGCTATCTAGATCTAGAGATAGGTTATAAGATGGGCATTAAGGCTTCTTTTTTTCACCGTGGTTTAATATTAGGGAAATCTGAGATTTTGAAAGGCAAGTGTTTACAGAATGGGAGTTTTCCTTAAATATTGTGCCTCGTTTGGGCGTTTTACAATGACGGAAAAACTTTTACCAAAGAGCGTACTCCTTATTTCATAAATTGCCTTATCATTATAGTCTTTCAGAAGTCTTTCCAAACACTAAATGCTGTATAACTGTTATCATTTATATATTTGGACAGACTTCATTTACAGTGGGGTTTTTTTCCTCTATTGATAATCTTGTATGAGTGAGGCAGTCGATTTGTCTTTTTCTGACTGACTGGAAATCTTGACTTGACAATGATAAGGTTCTATCTCAATATAGATAAAGTAGGCAGATGGATCATTGTTCTTCCCAGCTCACGAATGTTACCGCCTGTTTTGTTTGTTTTTCTTGGTTAGCATCCAACATAAGCATTAAATGGACTCTATTGTGGACGTCTAGAAATTGTACATGTTGCCACTCAGGTAGACAGTCACATTGGGTAGGTGTCAGTTAAATGGAACGGCTGAGACATGAGTCATGGCATTCCCGGCCTGTCTCGTGTGTGGCAGCACATAGAATATTGTCAGACGTCATTCTTGGGACATGTCCACAATTTAGCCTATATATTGCTTATGTTGGACGTTAACCCAACTCAACTATAACTACCAAAGGTGTATAATTATGTGGGGACGAATATGAGCAAATAAAGTTTAACCGATCGCGGATTTCGAATTAGTGACCTTTCAATTAGGAGACCAACTAGCTACCACCGGCGTCAGTTCGCACACATGAAATGTTACCACTATAGCACCGTTTATCAACTTACCTGTATACTTTATCACTGAATTGTTTCAGTTCTTCTCAGTTCTACGCCTTGTCCGCCTCCGTATGCCACTCTTTAAACGATTCACATGTAGCTACTATCTTTAAGGATTACAATCTGATATAACTTTACTAAGAAGTTGTCCTAACCTTGGGACAGTTTTAGGCGTTTTTCATTTATTTTCTCCATTAATATTGTGGGTTTAAAATTCTCACGTATTTATAGAGCATAATATCAAAAGTATTTTTGATACACGGGTCATCCAATTATTTTATATTATGGAGTACAGTCATAATTCATACTAATATTCATTTGTTATTAAGGGGTATGGATTTTTTATTGTATTTTTATTTAATCTTAAATCCTTTGTTCTTTTTTTTATTATAATTATTATTTAGAAAATTCGTATTGGTATAGCTATATTTTCATTTTTCTTTTTTTTATTCCAATTAACATTCAGAATAAACCATCTAACTGCTTTATTTCAATCGTCTTTTCAGACAACAAGATCAATAGAAGCAAGATCAGAGACCAGAGCAAGACCTGGTTTGGGCGACATCCATTTTAATATGGCAGGCTAAGACAGAAGACCTGGTACCCACACACTGTATCTGAGTGGAAGCGCCTAAAGTTGCCAGACGCTTGTTTTGGGACCAGTTCACACTATAACCTTGCTACTGTCGTTGGACTTAAAGAAACCAACTTCATCAACCAACAATCATGGCGGCGCAGATAACGTGAAGGACAAGAAGTTTTCGATATCTCGGTTGCCAGATTTTCACGGACTTGAGAGGCTGAAAAACAATACATAATAATTATTCCAACACTTGCTAAAACGTGTTCAAGTTTCAAATTATAATACCGTATGGATGAAGGTGTCTTGAAGATTCCCTTTGCAACAAATTGATTGGATTAAAACAACTGAAGGTACGTAAAATCTTTTTCTAAGACCCATGACAACGCTCTCTTCATAAACTAATGAAAGCCGCCCTGTTTATCGTAATTCAGCTACTCTAAAATATAATATTTTAAACTTTTAAAGCTGATTAGTATTGTCATGATTTCTTCATTAAAATTCACTTAAAAACGTAACAACATTTAGACTTTAGAAAATTATTTTGTCACCGTAAAACCTCCAAGCATAACAATATTATTATATATATTTTTTAAATTACATTAAGCGATGTTTTTGTGTTACATTAGAGAAGTTTACACTGTCTTATTGTCTATTTTTTAAACGTCATTGTTAAAATAAGAAGTCGCTCTGGTTTTTGTCAGTACGGTGTATTGTTTAGAAGATGCCCCAAAATTAAGATATAAATATCCCTAATATTTTTTTTTAATCAGTGTAAAAGGACATAAAGTGAAAAATAGGTAGATAGTATGCGCAAAATTATTTCTTATATATCCCGCAGTCTAAATTGCTTTATGTCTCTGCTTGTCTCTCTATCTGCATGTCTGTCTTTCTGTCGGTCTGTCTGTCTGTCTGTCTGTCTGTGTCTGTCTGTCTGTCCATTTGTCTGTCTATATATCTGTCTATCTATGTCTTTCTCTCTCTCTCTCTCTCTCTCTCTCTCTCTCTCTCTCTCTCTCTGTATCTCTCTCGCTTTCTGGCTCCCCCCTCTGTGTCTGTCCATCCGTCACCGCTTTCATTTATAATACCTGGCCGTGTCTGTCTGCTCGTGGAGTCATCAGCCTATCCGTACATAGGAATGATAAATACATGTCTAGAATCGTAACACTATGCAGGGAACCTCTTAGTAATGAACATAATTATACGCTCAGCTACCAGTACTGTTACAACTTTTAGTACATCGCAGTGTTATGTCCATAAACCCCAAGTAGATCGAGATACCAAACTGTTGAGCTACATACCCTAAGCCTAGAAAGCGTATAATGTGTACAGTCATTTCCTCAATTTATTTCTAGTCTTACATGACTGTTCCCTTACAGGGTCGGCAGTTATAAAGTGGGTTTCATACACTAATCTTTGACCAACACTTAAGTGACATTTTAGTATAGACCGAAATGGAATAAATTACAGAGGTCATAATCATAATTTATTGGTCCTAGCATGATCCCTGTATCAGTCTATCTGTATCTGTAGCTTGCTATAATAATGGACGATTTGTGTTTACAGCCTGTATTTTGGGCTATGTCATTTTAACGCAAGACATTTAACCAGTAAACCTGTATTTATACTTTGATCAGTTTTAAATTAAATCTTTGAAACTGTATCATGTTAATGTTACACCATTAATCTCTATAAAGGTGACATAATTATGTATTGACTTCGTTCCTGAAATTCGATTTTGTAAGCTTACAGAACACGAACTGTTTAATACTGCCATTTTCGACTGGCTGACTTATAATTTATTTCTGAGCTGACATGTGATAGATGTAAGTATAATTGAATATGAAGATGACGCATATAATGAAACATGGCTGTACTTCAAAGAACGTGCTATTTCAGTTAAAGTAAGAGAATATGACTAGGTTACATCTCCACTCTTTTTTTTTATTGAAGACACAAAAAGGGGGGTGGGGTGGAGTCTGAAGAGGGGTGTCATGTTATAATATATATAGATATTAGAAATCGTAATTTATAAAAGCTGCGATGGTTTTCATAGAGTTCACAACCGGTACAGAGCTGCCACAGCCGTGTTATCTCTATGTAAAACTTTCATCTGTTTCACCCCAGAGTGCAATCCCTGGTAGTAGTGGTATCACTTTTTTTAAATAAAAAACAAAACAGCTTTGTATATAATTATCATTAACTTGAAATGTGTTTTCTGGTAGACTCGGAGCATCAAACAAAGTATTCATAAATGATTAAAAGCTTTTTTTGTTGTAAAAAGTGCATTATACTCTTGATATAAGTTTTGAGCTAGAGGCTAGAGACAGGAGAAAGAGGTGGCCCAAGTAGAAGAGCAGTATGCTCCCAATCAAAGGATTCACGGTTCGATCCTCAAATCGGGCACAGCCTTTTGTTGGACCTCGCTTTCAATGCCCCAGCCTTCGTTTCGAACCATCCCTGGTATCACAGTTGTCCTACAATGTTCTAATTATAAACCCCACTTAAATACTATCTCATTGCATGGGTCACATAGGACACGATGACCCATCGTTATTTTACGGCAGGTTGTTATAAGTATTACATAGGGATGGGGGATCTTCGCGGCGAAATCCCCAGAGAAACGGTGTAGGGTGACAACGGGTGACATGGTTTTACGTGTCACACGTCACGCGTGACGCAAACACGGGGAGGCTCTGCTTTTGATGGAGGATAAAGCACTGGTATTTCCAAACCTTTAGGCCACACACACACACACACACACACACACACACAAACCTGCTTTGGCGTGAAGCAGGTACGGAAACGCAATAGAATATACGCACAGAGGTTTTTCCTTTCATCGTATTTTGTCCGCAGCAAGGCAAAGAGATTTTGCCCTTTGATAGTATAGCGTGTCAAATCGAAGGGACACAGTGATTAGACCAGTCGAACGTTATTGCGAACGGTACATCAGCTGAGAAGATTGGCGCAATACAATGGGTCCCACCTTTTTCTCACAAAAGTCACGTGACGCTTGTAATCCGTTTCGCGGAAAAAGGTATATTAAAACGTGATGCTCTAGCCCAATTAGCAGAATGTATAGAAAAAAATACAAATATCACGTGGTCTGTTTACCTTTTGTGTTGCTGATTTTTTTTAAAGAGAAAAAGGTCAGCCCCATTGTCGTGCAGAATCGGAACTCCCAATAATTTTATTAGAATGAAAGAAAGAAAAAGATGAAATAGAAAATTTCAGAAACATTAAGTAATTATTACAGTGGGGAAAAGGAAAAATTAGATATAATTCAGACATAATGAAAGGTTTTTCTCATTGGTTTCAGTCTGATTATTATAAGTGGAGAAGAATCTTAATGCCCAAAAGGGTAGTAAGGAGAGTTGTTAAAAAAGAGGAGGTAAGACGAAAAGTATAAACAATACAGAGGGGAAAAAGAGGAAAAGACGATTTTATGATGATCGTGATGAGAATAGTTAAAGTCACAACGATGAAGGTGATGAACGATAAAAGATAGAGGAAAAAACTATGAGAAAAGGGAAAAGAAGATGAAAAGAATAATTATGATACACCAAAAAGTGTAGAGCAGAGATAAAGGTAATAAGCAGAGGGATACAAGAATAAACTTGAGTCTGAATCGGAGGGTGGTTGGGGTGGTTTCGTATCTTCAATTACCAGTAGCAAGGCTATATTGTGGACAGGCCCCAAGACTGACGTCTGAAAACTTGTGTGTTCTGCCACACACGAGGCAGGGCGGGGATACCTAGACTCCTTTCTCAGCCAGGCACATTGTACTCACAGAAACGCAACCAACAGGGGCCGAAATTGGACAAAATTAATAAATTGTCGGACCTTATCATTGGGAGACCAACGCTTTACCACTTGAGCCAGTTCGCACTCCCCTGAATACGAGGAGAGAAAAGATGAACCCGTGGACACACATAGTGTTTGCTGGAGCATTCAGACCATATTAATAATTTATTTTGCTCCACAGTCAAAGCTTCGGGCCCCACACTCTCACACCCCGCTACTCCTGCTATATGCGCCACTTCAGCAATAAAACAGCAGGGCAGCATCGGAACTGGGCACCAGGTGTTAATACAAGCTTTGCCACCTACAGGATTTTACGGGTTGACATATTGTGGCCGCTAGGTATGGGGAAGCGAGTATGTGTGTGTGTGTGCGTGTGTGTATGTGTGTGTATGTGGGGGTTTGGGGGGGGGGGGAATTCTATTCTGATCCCTCATTGGCTCCGTAAGTTCGTAGGTCTAGAATAGAGCTTTCATAGCTATTTTGATTGATTGGACGATTGGACGTCGGTGCAGATTCTATTTCCTATACCGTCTTCGTTTCGCTATGGGTAACCGTAATCGCAATGCCTGTAATAACGTTCACAGCCCAATTTCAGAGAAGGTTGGAGGATGGTAGCGCGTACGACGCAGTGAGTTAGTGCTCTAGACTGATACGAAAGAAGTAAGTCTATATGGTTCCAATCTGAACTGTTACCTGAGACTTTTCATGAATCTCTGTTGAACATACAAGGGAGGTGAACTATAATTATTAAAATAATGTGTCGAATTAAACGGCGGATAACCTAGAAGAGAGAATGCTGGAGGAAAGAGTGTAAAGGTTAACGTTGGATAATCATTTAAATAAATTATACTTTATGAGGGGCTTACCAATCGGAGAGGCGTAATCGCCATATATAATTCTTCATACAATCACGGGCCTGTAATAGTCTACCAAAGAAACAGAATGGAGCAGAAGTAAAAATTAAACAACAAACAAATAAAAAAAAGAAAAGAAACAGACCGACTGACAGTAGGCATATTATAACCGAAAAATGGAGTCATTATTCTACTTATAAAAGCAGACTGTTACATTATTCATCAGTCGTAAAGTTACTTGATCCCCAATAGGATCTCTTTCCACCTTAGGAGACGTTTAAAACTAAAATAAGCTTCGCTCTACCTACTCAAGGAACCTCATGAACCTGAGCGTTTGAAAATGGAAAAGGTGAATACATTATAGGTGTGTTAATATTTAAACCCCGGTAGTAGCAAGTTTAATGCTTGGCTAAGTCTACATCTAAAGAAAATTATACTGGTCTTAAAATTTTCGAAAAGATATACCAGTTTTGGCTTTCGAAGGGGGGCGCAGTGGCCCTGCGGTTATGTTGACAATATTAAAAGAACTTTTTTCCATCAAAGCAATAACTATATTTTTCTATAAGTTGGCGTTGTGTGGGCAAATTGCAACTTTTTGTCAATATAATTGTATTATTATAAGTCGGAGAAAATTCAGACTGCCATAGACTATTAATAATGGACAGCGCATTCACACCATAATGATAGCACAGGGCAACAGTTTCACGAGAAGTCTCTAATCATCAACAGCTGCAGCTGTCAAGGAAATTATTAAGATCTACATGAGAGAAGCCTTTGGTCTTCTCCAGAAAGTCGCGCAGTTTTTGTGTTATTATTATTGTTATTCTAGAACTCATCTTTTCGCGTCCTCTAAATAACACACCAATGTCTAATAAATGATAGTGTTTCTTTTTCTTTCTCTTTTTTACTTTCATTTCAGTATATTTTTTCTAGAAATGGAGTTTTGTTTTCTGCCTCTCTCTCTCTCTCTCTCTCTCTCTCTCTCTCTCTCTCTCTCTCTCTCTCTCTCTCCCCCCCTCCTCTCTCCATCTCTGGGTTTTAACGAATCCTAGATTTCCTATACGGTATCATTCGCTAGAGCGCGCGATGTCTGAAAAAAAAACAACTGGTGATATTTTTAATAAGGAATGATTTTTTTACCTGTAAATCTAATTTTTATTGTTGCACGTATATTTTGTTGATAGATCCTTCTTATCGATGCATATAATAATAATGTAGAGCTTTCAGCTTAAAGCTTGTGATTGCTACGTCTTTGGGAAGCCCTTAAAATGAAGAAAAACATCTCAGTCCTCTGCCATGTCCAATGACCACTATTCCCATTATAATAATAGATTCAGTTGCTCAAAAGGTCTTTGTTGACATTCGTGGTTTTCAATTTGAGCACTAACAAAGGGTCCAATTTCCGCATAAGGCTACTGTTAGAAACCTGCTGTTTGGTTAGCGCGAGTGGAAAAATGTCTTGTCTTGATGCTAATACTTACTTTTACAAAGTTCGAAGATCAAAAGAAAAGTGAAAACGTAACCAACCATAAAATCGTACTATGAAAGTGAATTAATATTATGGATACAACTCCAGTGGTTAAAGGCCGTCACGGTCTATTGAAACTCAAGGTTACCGTTAGTGTAAAAGTCTTAAAAGTAATATTGTCAGTAGCATTTCTAGTTCTTGACCTCGATTTAGGAAAAAGAACTAGCGAGAGAGCGAGAGAGAGAGAGAGAGAGAGAGAGAGAGAGAGAGAGAGATTAGAGAGAACTCTAGATGAGAGACATAAATGAGAAACATGAATGAGAGACAGCTTAAATAAAATTGCAGATGAGAGAGACAGACAGACAGACAGACATAGACAGGGAGAGATAAAGAGGGGGGTAAGATCTAGATCTCTCTTTTCCTCTCCTTGACATTAATGCTCTACGTGTATGTTAAACAAAAACCTCTCACACTTTGAACTGTTAGTCTGCGCGGACAACTCCGCCTTCTAACTATTGCCAGTCAAATCATTTTCATATTAAATTTTCCCACGCAGGGCACCCAAATTAAGTCACATAAAGGCAGACCAAACACGCCCTGCTGGACTTCTAATAGAATACAATTTTACACTAACAAAAAAAATTTCCTTAGAGATGTGACCATCTTTAGACAGAGAAGATCGAGGCCACAGAACACACAGTACACTTTCACGTTTGGGCAACAGAGTACAATAACCTAGAGCGCTCACCGAACCCACCCTTGTCTCTTTATGCTTGTCTTCGTATGTCTTTTTCGATATACATGGGAGTCTTTCTGCATCCCTAGTTCTCTTTGTTTTTCTCTCTCTTTCTCGCTTTTTCTATATCCGTCGATCCATCCCTCTCTTTCCCTCTCTCTCTCTCTCTCTCTCTCTCTCTCTCGCTCTCTCTCTCGC
This sequence comes from Elysia chlorotica, assembly GCA_003991915.1. Taxonomy (NCBI): domain Eukaryota; kingdom Metazoa; phylum Mollusca; class Gastropoda; family Plakobranchidae; genus Elysia; species Elysia chlorotica. Next base: position 111,419 of record RQTK01000215.1, on the reverse strand, counting down.
TCTCTCTCTCTCTCTCTCTCTCTCTCTCTCTCTCTCTCTATCTCTATCTCTCTCTGTCATATGGGAGACAAGGCTGCCAAGGACTGTCTTTAAAATCTTCCCTACATTTTATTTATTTTGGTTTCCTTTCTAAATCATGCACGGATAGTTCTTTTCTCCATCACTCTTTCGTCCTCTGCGCAGCTTTTTAGTCTCGCATCCTGTTGCTTGGACTCACACCTCCAAATTGTGCATCGCTGATTTTAGTGTTAAACCGTGAACAATGAGAAGGGGTCTGCCAGTTTGGACCTAAGCCCCGCCCCTCAGCAAGAAAAATGGCTTGCCTTTGTTACAAACACTGACTGCAAACTCGCCCAGTCTGAATTAAGTGTTGAATGAGTGTTTTCTCGACTGCTGGACATCATCATTTATTATCCAGAGAAATTCGCATGCTGTGCCAGTCCTAGGATTCCATTCAATAGATGGACATCGGACCTCAATTACTATAATTCTGGTCTTCCAAGAGAAGAAAATTTCAAGCAATTATAATTACTGAATATCAAGAGTTACTGTAATTGGCTTGATTTCCAAGTTTCCTTTGGCTACTATTGTATGTGTCTGCCTGTCTAGTCTGAGCGTCTAATGTCCTTCCCTTTTGCGTCTTTCCCAATATGCGTGCCTTTCTGTATGCGCAACTCCTCTTTTTTTTCTATCCGCCTATCTTCATCTTTCTCTATATCCATCGACTCATTTATTTACATATCTATCTGTTTATCTATATATTCCCCTTTTCCATCCAGCCATCAGTCCTTCCATTTATCTATCCATGTACATTTTTGTACCCACTCATCTATCACTCTCTATCTATCTGGCTTTCTATCTATCTATCTATCTATCTATCTATCTATCTATCTATCTATCTATCTATTTTTGACCGACTAAAATAGTATAATATGCAAGATCTGTATACCCTTAAAGAATGGGCAGCACACTACACTCTCTTTGTCTTGATTCATTATACGCACCGTTTGCTTCTGTACTGTCCCCTCCCACAAAATAATTATTAATTTCTCAAAAAGAGAGAGTGACAGAGTGAAAGAGACAGACAGACAGACAGAGACAAAGACAGAGAGAGACCGAGAGAGGGTTTGGAGAGAGATAAAGGGAGAGCGAGGGTTTGGAGAGAGACAGAGATACAAAGAGAGAGAGGCAGAGAGAGGGAGTTTAGAGATAGTTAGCGCAAAACACATAGAGAGAAAGAGAGAAAGAGAGAGACAGACATAACAAACAGACAGACAGGCAAGGAGAGAGAAGAAGAGAGAGAAAAATAGAGAAACAGAGAAACAGAAAGAGAAAAAAACATAGAGAGAGGACCCGTTAGGCCAAACATCTCTTTTCTATCAGGTAACACCTTGGTGTTATCAACAAAGCTCCTGGTAAAACGGGAAACGTCCATTCTCCTTATCACAGGCCCGTCTCATTAAAATTCCATCCGTACAAGACATGACTGTGTGGGGTTCGGGAACAGATCTGTACTTGCTACTGGTATAATGTAGAGATTTTACTGCTTCTCTCACTCTCTCTCTCTCTCACTCTCTCTCTCTCTCACTCTCTCTCTCTCTCTTTCCCACGGCATCCGGTAATTAGTTCTAACCTTCAACAGAATGTATTAATATACTGATAGTTCTACAAACATTATCTTGAAAACATGAAGTTATTTTCGTTATGGTGTTTAGCGGAGGCCTTGGATATCAGCTAAAAATTCCCACTTCATCTTTGTTGTCTCTTTATCATCTTTTTGATCCATCCTTCAACACAATTTTTTCCATTCATAATAAAGCACTGACATGTCTACATTAAAGTGAGCTTTATCCTGAAAATGTGAGGAAAGGTGTCAAAATATTATTACATTACTGTAACGAAGCAATATAAAATAGCTAGAAGCGTAGTGATCTAGTGGTATTACCACGCTCGCTTTAAGTGGCAAGGGGATTTGGTGCCGCTGCATCTACAAGTTTTTTAATCATTCTTAGCCATTTTCATTAAGAAGCCTACGTCTACCAATGTGGAAAAAAAGCTAAAAAATTCAAGAGGTAGCAAAGCTGTTAGTAATAGGTTGAGAAATAAGATGAAATGTTTTTACTTGATTAATGCTATCCTTATTTATCTAAAACGTGTTTTATTCGGTCGTACCGAAAACTCCTGCTTTTACAAATACATGTATTATCTTCATGTCCTACACCAATCAGGACATAAGTTATTCTTAACAGTTTTTAAGATAAAATGTATTTTTTTAAACCTGTTTTATTCATCAACAAAACCACCAATCTATCTTCAATGCTGCTAATGATCGTATTTTAGATCACAAAAGTTGTTTACGTTAAATATTACAGAATGGCCGCTGGTCATCATCATCATCATCATCATCCCACTTGTTAATTGGAGCTGTGGTAGTGTAATGTGTCTGGTTGAGACATGAGTCCATGTATTTCGCACTCTCTTCGTGTGGCAGCAAGTACACAATATAGCGTATAATAGTGCTTATGTTGGAAGTTAACACTAAACTCAAAGTCAAGACTAATACTGAAAATAGATCTATTCTGAAGGAAGACTCGTTAAACAAGCATATCTACACGTATAAATATTTTTCAAAATAAGACTCCCCCTCAAGGCGGAGAATCTCTGACGGCCTTGGCGAGCCAGAACAGTAGCCCGGATGCGGTCTAGCGGTATCATGGCTATCCTATTAGTGTTAGGTCAATGAGCGGTACATGACTGTACCGTACTCACCAAGACCTTGGCTTCATCTGGCCAAAGTAAACACAAGCTCGGCGCCAGACACGCTGTTTATGGGCGCGGTATCCAACCAAGGCGCGGATACTTGCACAGTACCGTTGGTTATTATCCCTCTGTCCATAACCCAGTAATCAGAGAGTGTAACTTGGCGAGATATTTTATCATTCATGGGGGCGATATTGCCTAAACATGTAGTCAGGTGTGATTATAACGGTAGTTTCCTAACACAAATAAAAATGTGTCCGATCGTGGGTTTCGAACTTGGGACCTCTTGATTAAGAGTGCAAGGTTCTAAAAACTGTACTAGTTCGTCCCCTATACAAGGTGATGCTTTAAATTAAACATCTCCATACAATTTAAAAGCCGTTGTTACCACTACAAAATTTAAGGTATTCATTTCCATCTCTTCTTCTTTTTAATAATCATCATTATCATCATCATCATCATCATCATCATCATCATCATCATCATCATCATCATCATCAACAGTACCGTTGGTTATTATCCCTCTGTCCATAACCCAGTAATCAGAGAGTGTAACTTGGCGAGATATTTTATCATTCATGGGGGCGATATTGCCTAAACATGTAGTCAGGTGTGATTATAACGGTAGTTTCCTAACACAAATAAAAATGTGTCCGATCGTGGGTTTCGAACTTGGGACCTCTTGATTAAGAGTGCAAGGTTCTAAAAACTGTACTAGTTCGTCCCCTATACAAGGTGATGCTTTAAATTAAACATCTCCATACAATTTAAAAGCCGTTGTTACCACTACAAAATTTAAGGTATTCATTTCCATCTCTTCTTCTTTTTAATAAGTACCGTATAATTATTTCTTGAAATTGTAAGTAGTTGTAATCAGTTAGTTTATGTAAGGTTTAGCAACATCATGATTAAATAACTTTTTAAGGTATCCTTCTTTAATTTAAGCTAAATTACTATAAATTTGTTGAAAATAAATTGGTTGGCACACGTTATTCTAGATCTGGACAGCTTTGTGTTTGCACCATCAACTTATGGTTTCAACAAACAGTGTGGGCGGATATATAAACAAGACATTTTCCAGGAAATGTTTAGGTTGGAGATTGTTTGCTCTGTTTGTGTTATCGTCAGAGAGTTAAAATAATGTCCAAAACAAGCTTGGTCTTGTATCTACACGGTATTTTTTTCCGGAGAATGCTTAGGTTCAAGAATGTTATTTTTGTTTTTGTTATATCCCGTAAACAAGCTTGATTTATTATATACTGTTACTATGTACTTTTTCCGGAGATGGTTTACGTCCAATAATGTTTGCCCTATGTGTTTTATCACGTCAAAGAGTTAAAACACTGTTCCAAACAAGCTTGATCTAGTATATATATGTACTTTTCCCGGAAATTGCTTAGGTTCAAGAATGCAAGTTGTGTTTATGTTATATACCGTCATAGACTTCATAACACTGTCCAAAACAAGGTAGATTTAGTTTCGATAAAAGGTATTATTTTTTCAGGACACTGTTTAGGTTCAAGGATATTTGCCATGTGTGTCTTATATCTTCAAAGAGTTAATACACTGTCCAAACTAGTTTGATCTAGCATAATTATGTACAAGGTACTTTTTTCCGGAAATTGTTTAGGTTCACAAATGTTAGTTGTGTTTATGTTATATCCCGCCATAGACCTAATACACTGTTCGAAACAAGATTCATCTAGTATAGATACAAGGTATTTCTTTTTACGGAGACGGTTTACCAAAAGGTGTGTTTGTGTTATTCCACACAGACTGCTCGAAACAAGCTTGGTCTAGTGTAGATACACTGCTGTTGCTGTTGTTGTTGTTTTTTGGACATAGTTTAGCTTCAAGAATGCTTGCCCTGTTTGTGTTAGCCCATTATAGACTTAAATCATTTAATGCACTGTCCGAAACAAGCTTTATTTAGTGTAGATAGAGGCTATCTGAATCTGGTATCCTCGGTTTAGATACAAGAAAGACACAATTATGTAGAACAACTTCCGAGATCGTGGTCTTTATAAGATCTTAACTGCTGAGGTGCGCATTATTGTAAGGTAGGCTCTCACTTCAGTTGAGTGTCGGAAAAATCCGGGTCGGAGTTTTTGTCCTTTAATAATAATGTCAGGAAATAATGGGGGGGGGGGGGGGGGGGGGGTGTGATGT